>JASEVX010000012.1:17982456-18009956 GCA_031761405.1 Serripes groenlandicus
GACCATTTCGCTTTTATAATTTATAACTGTGTTTCCTTGGTAAATTGCCAGTTCTACCGGTCCGTTTATCATAACACTAACGAATCAGTCGTTATGGAAACCCAACACGCCTGAGAGTCAAAAAGGGAAAGCCATTATAACTATTTTAAAAGTCATTGGTATGACCCGGCCGAGGATCGAACCCTAGATCTCCAGCACACGAGGTTTAAGCTCTAACACTACTCAAAGGAGGCGGGCGATCAAAACTATTCCCAAATATTTTTAAACAATAGTCTATGCAAATTGTATTAAGACGCGGTACAGTTTGAGTTTTGCACTGTCTCATTATTCGAACAGTAATCGATTGATTTGACCGATATAACGCCGTTTTCATCAGTATTTCAGGTACAACACGGCGAACCGTTTGACTACTAACGTGGTTTCTTCAGTTCAAGTTTGCGTTAGCTTACGTTAGCCATTAATGATTTACAGCTGTAATTTAATTGATGGATTAACTACGAACATTTTAGAATCACATTCATCTTTAAACGGGTTGCATTGTTATGGATTTTATTTTGGCCAATTGGAAGAAGACGAATGACTTTGGTCACAGTGGCCTTTATTCCTTAACTGAAGTGAGTGGCCTTACAAGGATTCAATTTATTGACCTCTGGACAAACACTCACCGTCGTCACTTCCTTGTCCACATGAGATTGATTCTAAACAACTTCCTCAACGACAGACGAATTTACAATGCATTGGGAAAAATGGATTCTTTGACAAGAGTTAAACGCTGACTTCGGCGACCAGTTCATCTAAAATGTTTGTTTCATTGATTTCTCGTAGTCAGGGGTGTTAAGAATGTTTTTGGTTCAGATTCTTTCAAAAGTACTAATTTTTTTGCCCAGAGGTTGCCCATGCCATCCTTTTTCAATTGTTGATGGGCACTACCATCCGGGTCAACTTTTCTTGAGAACTGCCGAAAACTGATAACGTGACAGTGGTTTACCAATAAAGTGAACAAATAAAGGACCCAATAATCTTGGCCGAGCCCCCAAATACTGTAGCAAGTTATTGACGGGGCACATAATACCACCAACTTTGCCTATTTTTAAAGAGAAACCCCCTTACCATACTGATCAGTCTTTGAATATCTTACTTTAACAATAATAAATTTATGTTCTTTATCCATTTTAATGTCGTTAAATGCTAGTATCTGACGCACTGATCTACCTTTAAAAAGAGTTACTTCCCCTACCCTAAAGAAACCAAAAATGCCAAAGAATAAGCAGCAGCAAGCAATTTCCTCTCATACTCATTTGTACAAGTTACAGCTAGTTTAGATAAAACTTTACCCAATATTTGGGGAGTAATTGTCAAACGAATATCAACATGTGGTAACTTGACCCTTCTCAAACCTTCTAATGTTTTATTAATCAACAAATGCTTCGTAATATCCTCAAGCATTTGAATTTTACAATTAAAACCAATTGCTGTAACATATAAACGAACAGTACTATCGGCCAACCCCTGAATAGACGTAAATGCTATAAATTTAACAATCTGGTCTATCTGTGGGGGCCTAACTTTACGCATGGAATAATGAGAACGAAAACTCTCCAATTTACTTATTCCTATCTTGTATGCAGATGCAGTGTTGCTGGAAAAGGATGCTCCTAGCAATCGACTAGCTTCGTTCTGTAAATCACCGAAAGAAATTTCTGGGGTGGACATACTGGTTCGACCTCTGCGTTGGGAGTTAGGTCTCTGAACCGCCTCCACTGTTTGCGTGAAATGGAATCAGCAATATAATTATTAAAGGACTGAATATGTTTGGCTTTAAATTTAATATTATGTGTCATAGCCAACGAAATGAATTGCCTGACCAAAATCATCAGTCGTTTTGATTTGCTAGATTGCTTGTTCAATACAGTGACCAACGCCTCATTATCTATGAATAATAAAACCCTTTTGTTTGAAAACTCTGTACCGCAGAGCATAAAGGCCAGAAGAACGGGAATCATTTCAAGAAAGGACATATCTCTCAACAACGAACTACCAGCCCAATTCTGCGGCCAAGCATAAAAAGACCATCTACCTGAGAGGTAACAACCACAACCTAGTTGGCCCGAACCAGAGCTGTCTGTGTACAACTTTAAAGTATCGCTATTCAACCAATCTTTATCAGGTATGTATGTAACCCCCATTAACATTTGACAAAACAGAAACCCACACAAGCATGTCTTCTCGTAACGATACAGATAGCCTTATCATATGGGAAGGTTTCCGAACACCCATCATTGCATCATAAAACCTTCTGAGAAAGGCTCGGATAGAGCGAATAGTTTTACCAAAGAAATTAAGCATGCCTACAAGCGATTCCATCTCTCTTTAAGTGATCTTCTTGCGTTTGAGAATATCCATAAGCATACCCAAAAGCTGATCTATTTTCTGCTGAGGAATTCGGATTAGCATATTAACTGAATCTAATTCTAACCCGAGATGAATTAGAACCGTAGTGGGACCTACCGATTTTTCATCTGCGATTGGAACCTGCAAATCAGCACATACCTTTGAAAAGCAATCGCTCAGATTTTGACATTGGTTCGTACCAGCTCTACTGGCAAATAAAAAATCATCCAAATAATGGTCTAGAGAATTAATATTCGATATATAAGCAACAAGCCAGTGCAAAAATGACGAAAAAAGCTCAAACAATTTTGAAGATATGCGGCACCCTATTGGCAAACACTTATATATGAAATACTTGCCATCTAACTGGATGCCGAGTAATTGAAAATTACCAGGATGAATTGGCAATAACCGAAAGGCAGATTTAATATCCCGCTTAGCCATCAATGCCGACTTCCCTAAACTAAACACCATATCTGAAACCTTATCAAAAGAAGTATATTGGACAGTACCCATATTAATATCAATTCCATCATTAATGCTTGTACCTTCAGGATAAGATAAATTTGTTATAAGCCGCCAACCTCCATCTGACTTAGGCACCAAACCAATAGGAGATATGCGCAGATTAGATATAGGTGGTGAATCGAACGGACCCATCATTCTGCCCGAACTAACCTCTTTACCAATTTTTTCTTTAATAATACCCATATTCTCATATGCTGATTTAAGATTGTGTGCATAAGACACCGACCTTGACCCAGTAAATTGCAATCTAAAACCCTCAATAAAACCATTCCTTAATTCATCAGCAGATATTTTATCAGGATAGTCCGAAAGATAAAGCCCCAAAACCTTAGTATTGATTGGAGAAGCCCCTAGGTCCCATAAACCTTGGATTTGCTGGACCTCTTGGTCTAAAGTTTTTTGCCCCGGCCTGGCGGGGTCTGAACCCCCGATTGGCACCCTGGGAAACAGCATACTGCCAATTGGAGCCACGAAAAGCACTGCCAGGTTGCCCTGCACCCGTAACCTTGGGACAGAGAATTTGGGGATGATCCCCGAAACATTTCATGCATTTATGTGAATACAGACACGGTATTTTCTGGCAATCGCCTTTATAATTAAAATCGTATCACTTCATTACAGCTTTCGTATTTGTATAACTATCCTGCTTTACAGGCTGTTGCATGTATAACATACACAGTTCACCATCCATAACTGACCAATCCTTATTAGGGTTCATACCCACTCTAAATCTGAACTGCTCATCATAATCCCTAAAACCTAACCCGCCATGCCTTTGTTCCCCTGTTCGGACAATATACATGTATTTAAAAAGTGCTTGGGTTTTCTCCGGGTGAGCAGCAAGATAGATACTACTGTAAACAATAAACAGGTCTGTCCATTGCTCAATAGTGTCCACCTTGACAGGTGCTCTGGGCTTGGCAATGATTTCGCCCATTTGACTTGTAATCAAACGCTTATTTTGACTATTGTGGGTGTCTTTTAACATTGAAAGGTCAACATATTGCCCCAACACTATCTTGTCCTTAATATGTTGTTGAACATCCAACCCTAGCGCTGCATTGACACTTTCTAATGGAGTTAATCCCCCAAAAAAACACCTCATTACCTTGCAGACTAGCTCCCGCCTGCACACCGGCTGCAACCGGCATTTCAACTGCCTCCTGCTGGCATACAACATCACGCATTGGAACACTGGCTGTGGCTGCTGTGGTGGGTCTCTTGGACCGGTCCGGCCTAGAGCCATAGGGCCGGATTGCCTTCTTCAGTTCAGACATTCTAGTAATATACACATGAATAATACATATTGTGAAGCATAAATATACAGTGACACTTCATGAATACTTCCTCCATCAAGTATATAGCCGAACCCCAGTAGCTCAGTCGGCAGTAACGCGGGCTGTCAATCCAGGGTTTGCTAGCGCGAATCCCGGTTCGGCCAACTTTCCCTCCGACGTTTAACAAAAATAAATGCGACATGCGTTATTTGTCTTTCACCAATGGGCTACGTATATGTGGAAAAGCAACCAGTTGCTTGGGAAGTAGGTGAGGTGGCCGCCGTGATATGCATTTAAGTAGGTGAACTGGCCGCCGTTATATGACTAAGAAAATGTTAAGAACGGCGTTAAACTCCAATGAATAAATCATCAAGTATATAACAAATTTAATTAAATATTAATTGGTTAATTTAAATCGGCATTCCTGCTAAAATAACTGCCTGAAAGCAACACCTAAGCTTGAAACGCTTCGAGGCAACGAATAGATTCAAATTTACTACTACGCTGCAATAATCTAATTTAACAATCATACATGAACGAGATCGTAATGTGCGTTAAAATATATATAAAATAATAACGATAAATTCAAGTAAATATCATAAAACTAAAATTGCTGGGTTTCCCCCTGTTTCCCAAATCCGATGCAACACAGGTCGATATCTCCAACATCCGCTCACATCCTTGGCCAAAAATGTACACTTAGATGTTACTCTCAGTTAAAAAACTAAAAGGGCTAGACTAAAAAATAATATCACATTTCAGGGGATTTCGTGGTCGGGGAATCCAATTATGATGTTATTTCAATGATCTGAGGTCAAGTTTTTCCTTCAAGGTCAGTAAAAAATCAATTAAGATTCTTCAGGAACAATTTTAATTGAAATAATTCGGAGACATCTGCAGTGACAAAATGCTAAATGCTGCAGTGTGTATATAAATGTTCAATATACAATACAGGATTACTAATGATTACTATTACTATCTATACGTTCTGGCTTGCAATCAAAGATTAACCAGCTTTCGCATTTGCAGAGGACAGTGCACCGGACACCGGCGCGGTTGCATTTGCACCGTCTTGTGCATGTCTTGAGGTAGCCACAGTGCTAATGAATGGCCCATGACACGGATGAGTCGCTGAGAGTGGTCCATAGTGTTTGCCATGTACTGTTGCCATCTTTGTGACAGCCCCACTCAGTGATGTCAGGAATTTCCTGCTGGATCGAGTTTGACTGACGCCAATATAAACTGGCCTGTAGTAGAGCTTGCTTCACATGCTTGAACATTGTGCCTTGGGTAGGTGGGATATTTGCCAGTAACCAGTGGTGAAGAGTTGATGTCCAGCCGCATTTACACCAGCTGTACTACACCCCTTGCTATACATGGCTATGACAAAGCGTTCTAGGCGCTGCATATGCACAGACTCAATAATGAAGAGGTCAGGGTCATGCGTTAGAGCCACTAGTGTGTCGGTGAGATCCAGTATGCTTGTCCATGCTGCCCATGCTGTATTCTTGCCACATCCAAGAAACTGTGAAGTCTTGCCCAGCCCCCCCCCCCCCTCGTTAAGCTGTGAAAGAGTTGTAGTGCCAAGGAATTTGACGGGCCAAAGTCACAGTAGATGGTATGGACTGGTTGTCATAGTTTTTCTACCAGTACCGAAGCCCCAAAGAGCTCTGATTAGGCTGTGAAACTCTAAAACCAGATTGTCCAAACTATGACATCGCTGCTTTCTTGCATATGCAAGATGTTGGAGGATCCTGGTGTCCGCCTCGGAATAGTTGGAAGGTTGAAGTAGTTTGAGGTCACAATGTTTGTTGGAGAACACGGTCTCGAAGCGGGTACTCAGGGGTAGCTTTCCGCCCATGTCAGCCTTGGAGATATGTGTGCTGATGAAATAGAACAGCTCCTTTTTGTTCTCCTCATTTTTCCGAAATCTGCTGTTCCAGTCATCCTTCGGGATTGAAGTACTGCCATCGCTGACTCTTGTCAGTGGTCCATTCTCATGTCGTTATTGTTTGAGAGCTTTGACGTTATTTCCTCTGGGTAATTATCCCATACAGCGTCAATGCGTTGGCTACTATTTGCTATTAGTGGCCCCAGATATGGTACAATGTGGAGCGACACATACTCGCTGAATGTATTTGCTGCTGTGGGTCGCACCATGTGGATAACAGCTGCCATATCCAACACCATGACGATGGCTTCTTTGGCAGCGGCCAGTGGGTGCATTGAGGCACTTAAGAATGTGTGATTTTGTCCCAGATCGCAGCAACCCTCAATCCGCAAGGCTCAATGGCTCTCTCTGATTTTTGAATCGAAAGAAGTCTGTCATGTCGGCATCGGGACATGACTGGAGTGAGAGGAAGAGTTGAGTGATTAACATCATATTCTGTCCTTTGTACCTTTTGTCTTGAGGTCAGGTCGGTTGGCGGAGATTAGCATGTTATTCCGCTTGATTGTATCAGATACTGGCATTGAAGCCTTTTCCACGGCATATGCTGCATACAGGGTTTGGACAGCTTCACGGTTTTTAGATAAAGAAGTAGAAACGGCATGTTCCATGACATTATGCGTAACAAGTACTATGAGTTCCTGACTTGTATCAAGGAAAGGACTGTCCAGCTGCTCTACCACCTTGACGAACGATAGTACATATTTTGAAACTTTAATTGCAAGCTGTGTCCTTCCTCGTGATGAGCGGTAGTCGACAATGATGGGTCATTGACGGCCTTAAACTTCTCAATTAAGCGCATGCAGTCATGTCTGGCCAGCATAAATAATAAATAATGTAATGCTTCGGGCTTCTCATAAAGTCCAACAGCTCCACCATGTGTCCGGAGGCCGTTGTTGGTCTGTTCATGAGCTGTGTTGGTCCTTTGTCACGAGGCTGAACTTTCTAGAAGATTTCTGCACAATTGAGCAGGTAAAGGGACATGAGAGACACTTGATGGGCGTACCTTGTGCGCTTGATGTGATGCTCATTGAGTGCAGACTGTGCGCAAACAGGTGTCAAGACCTCACTCTGAGAAAACACGATGGCCCACCCAGAGTCAAGCAGCTCATTCCTTCAATGTGCAGTGCGCCCATCATAGCTATCGGCTTGTTTTCTGCCAAAGTGTGACGGTATTGCCATTGCATGAGTTTGATGAAAGCATACAGAGGCTGATCTGTAATCCTCTGCCAGCGTGCCTTACTTTAGTACCCTGGTGACGTGTTCCATCCACGCCTTATCATTGATATTTGCACCTCGCACATCAAGGGATGGTCTTACTTCGCTGATTCCGAGTCTGAGTGCCAAGACGTCTGTTTGGGGCTGGATCATGTAAGCAGCTGGTAGCTTTTGAGTTGTTGTGTGGGAGGTGTCAAGCTTGATGGGAGCCCGCTTCACTCCAAGATTCCCGTGAGAAATATGGTTAATCACGCTCAGGGCATATCCATCGAACTCATCAAGTGAGAAGTTGCCCTAAGACTTGCTATCTATATTTTCCACATCATGGGTGGTGAAGACCTTGAGATGGCTGTTGGTTGGTAGCACCACCCCATCTTGAGCATGCCGAGCACACACCGCACACGCAATACCTCACTTAACACCCGGTTGACCCCCAAAATGACCTTTACTGTGTCGATGATGAGTAAACTTGATCTCAGAGGAAAAGTTGTGTGATTAACATCATATTCTGTCCTTTGTACCTTTTGTCTTGGGGTCAGGTCTATTGGCGGAGGTTAACATGTTATTTCGCTTGATTGTATCAGATACTTGCATTGAAGCCTTTTCCATGGCATATGCTGCATACAGGGTTCGACATTGACGGCCTTAAACTCCTCAATTAGGCGCAGGCAGTCATGTCTGGCCAGAATAAGGATTGTAAGGGCTTCAGGCTTCTCATAAAGTCCAACCGCTCCACCATGAGTCCGGAGTCTTTTGTTGGTCTGTTCATGGGCTGCGTTAGGCGGAACTCTCTAGCTAATTTCTGCACAATTGAGCAGGTAAAGGGACATGAGAGACACGTGATGGGCGTACCTTGTACGCTTGATCTGATGCTCATTGAGTGCAAACTGTGCGCAACCAGGTGTCAGGACCTCACAGTGAGAAAGCACGGTGGCCCACCCAGAGTCAATCAGCTCTTTCCTTCAATGTGCAGTGCGCCCATCATAGCTATCAGCTTGTCTCCTTGCCAAAGTGTGACGGTATTGCCAAGTTTGATGAAAGCATACAGCGGCTGATCTGTCATCCTCTGCCAGCGTGCCTTGCTTCAGCACCCTGGTGACGTGCGCCACCCAAGCCTCCTCATTGACATGTGCACCTCGCACATCAAGGGGTGTTCTTACTTCGCTGTTTCCGAGTCTGGGTGCAAAGACATCTGTTTGTGTGATTTCGACTTGGGGCTGGATCATGTAAGCAGCTGGTAGCTTTCGAGTTGATGTGTCGGAGGTGTCAAGTTTGATGGGAGCCCGCTTCACTCCATGATTCCCGTGAGAGATATGATTAGTCATGATTCTAGCGCTTTCAGTTGTTTACCTGCAAATAACATCTAATTCGGTTGGCGGCCATATTGTATTTATGCCAAATTGGCGGCCCCAGGGGCGCCACTCTTGATGCCCATCAAAAATGTAAAAAGTATGGTATGGGCGACCTCTAGACCCTAGACCAAATTTGGTGCTTTTGGAAGAAGCTATAATGCCCTAAAACCCCTGACTATCGATACTTCCCAGGCAACTGACTACCTTTCCACGTTAACTATTTAGCCCATTGTTGGAAGATGAATGACGCTGGTCGCAATGATTTTGTGTCAATCCTGGCATAAAATGTTTGGTCAAGACGGGGTTTGAATTCATGAGCTTTTGTTTGGTAATTACAGGGCTATTAACAAAGGAGAAATCCCTCACTATGACTAGTTTATCTTTTTTCCCAAAATGAATCTTTATTGTTTTCTGTAATGTGTATTAAACTGCTACAATGACGTCATTTAGCGTTACGGAAGAAACATCAACAATAACAAAAAAAAATTTCAAGAAAAAGGCCGTTTTTGTTCGGGCGCAACCACCCAGAGAGGGAAAATCGGCACTGGCCATTTCAAGAAAAAAGGTTTACAAATGAGGTAGGTGAAATATTTAAGAAACTATTTGTTTTAGTTTTCGGAATCATAATTGTTAATATTGAAACAATGGACCAATTAACAATGAATTGAATATTTCAACGGGCAATCCCTAAAATGTTGTCAAACGGGTGAACACTTATCCATGTAAGATTAGATGTCTTGGAAATCTCTGTCTATCATTTAACTGTTTTGTGTTTCTTATTCAGTTTATGACTAAGAGGCATCTGTCGCATTGAAACTGTACATAGTATGATCAAATGCAAGGCAGTGCTTAACTAAATTTATACAGGTTTATATTAAACTGATAATTTGAAAACTATAAAAACTAGATCTACAATGATTATCTGATGTTAGGGAAACACTAAAAAAATACATTAGGCTGTCATATATTTCGTTACTGACTTGATCAAGTTGATGTGTAAAGGGTTGTTTATATAATCTTTTTTTTTTCATAACATAATTAAGTTCTAATATATTTGTATTCAATTATTGTAAGAAATATTGTTATAGCCAGTGGCATGTCATTAGTAAATATTTTGGACTACCAGAACTGAATTATAGTCATAAATTTGCTTCATACAAAAACAGTCATAGCTGACCAATTTTTGAATTGAAAACTTGTGATTATCATAAGCTATACATTTCATGTTTATCTCTTTAATATGTTTTCAAAAGTTGTCTGTTGTTAAAATCATTAGATACATTGAATGTCATCTGCATTAAACTGGCGAAAAGGGTTATATGATACCCCTAATTGGATTTAAAATACTGTGTTTATTATGTAGATTATCTATGTGTAGTATTGATTAGCGATTCTTTGATTGTTCAAACTGGTGTTTATTGTGACAGTAGTGTATAGTGACAGTAGTGTATAATCAGAGCAATCATATCACCACAACACTGTCACTAGTAAACCACATGGCCCATATTGGTATTTATTGATTTCAATGCCCTTCCCTTAATTCCCTTATTGATTTAATACCTTTTACGCATAGAGTCTAAACCCTTTTCTCCATACAGTAAATTTGCAAAATCCCAATAAATGAAAGTTTTATCATTAATAAGAGTTGAAAAGAGTGTGGCAAAAGGTGAAATTGCTCAGTATGAGCAGTTTCTCCGGTTGTCCGGTAAATTCAAAAGATGTCTGCTGCAGATGCATCAAAATGTGTCTGCAATTGGGAAAGGATTACACTTTTTTCTGTTGAATAATTTTCAGTCATCTGCTTAAAAAGGTCTGTCCCAAAAAATGTCAAAGGTGGACAACTAGAATTAAAATGTTAACATAGAGATAGTTGAAAACATTGTCAGAAAATGTGAAACTGCTTATCATCTTTTTAATAGTTGTCTACTGCAAATCATGAACATCGGTATTCACAATTCGGACATATACACTTTGTATGAACAGGCCCCGATTCCACCAACGTTTACTTAACTTAAAAACTTAAATAAAGTGTTTCGACTTAACTAAGTTTTTAAGTTATTTGTATTCCACCAACGTCAACTTAATTTTGTTTACATAACTTAACTAAGTATTTCACAGAGTAGGTCGTGAAAATATTCAAAAATATCTTTAGACGAAAGAAATGGAAAGAATTATTGGGACTGGTAACGCGTCTAAATTGTAACCGGAAGTCAGTTAATTTATACGCAATTATTTGAGAACCGTTCGTGTAAAGACCTTTACCTTGTCACAGACGACAACAAACAACACTGTTGAACTCTCAATCCGTGGCCTGCTCTAAAATGGAAAAGGAAAACAAACCTTAACCGGCGAGACAAGCGAATTTTCCATTCTAGATGATGTCACACTCATTCTTCAGTTATAACGAATTATGAAGGCCTGTTTGGAAGTTTTACGGGAAGCTCGAGTTTTTAAAAAAAATAATTTGTATTATTATACCTCACGTGACTTTGAAATGTTAAATTCTCATATACTCATCATGGGCAATTTCTTACTGTCCCATGCTAACAGAACGCTTTTGACCGGTTAACAGTATACTGTTACATGGTACGCGCGTTAAACTGTTGGTCATGCACCTGCATGACGTCATTTCAAACAATAACGTCACCTTTTAGACGCACGTGCCATGTAACAGTATAATGTTAACCGGTATATTCATATGTGTGTGTAACATTGTAGTAGATCAACCCATGTTCACCTACCCTACAAAGGTACAGAATACATTGAATAAACGTGTAAATTTGTTCGGTATAATAAAATAAATATTGCATGGCTTCCAATGTGACAGTACATACTATTGTCAACATTCGGGTAAATACTGTTAACCGTGGCTTCACACTGTCACACTAGAAGCCATGCAATATTTATATACTGACTCACTGTTAATATTATTGGATGGTTAACTTAATGCAGGCTTACTTTTAAAGCCGATCATACTGGATCATTCTAAAAAATAAAGAAGCTGTTATTGAAAAGTGTATATATGTAAATAATTTACATTGTGAATAACTGCAACAAAAACAACACCAATGAGTAAACAATTTGATACAATTCTAATTAATTGATGAATAATGATAGCTTAACATTGGTTCTAAGAAACACCCCGAAACACTCTCATAAAAGAAAATGTATGTCTATTCTAAAAAGCATTGTACATACAATTTACTATGTTTATCATGTGTTCATGCTATGTGAGTTGTTATCTTGAACAAATTGCTTTTATTTACAGTGTGTCTGTTAGTGAAAGGACCCTGGATGGGATTGAGAAAAAGTTTAATAATATAAAGCAGTCAGGTAAAAAAATTCTTTTGAAGATCACTCTCCTTTATTAACCTTTTCCCACATACAACGAATCTGCAGCAGACTAGTTTGAAAACTCCCTTTAAATGAAAGTACAATAATTGAATAGATGTGAAAACATGGTGACAAAAGGGGAAATTGTTTGTCTGAGCAATTTCTTGATTTCTTCTTTTGACTCTATGTTTTCAAAAAGCTGTCTGCTGCTGAGGCGTCAGAAAGCATCATATTGACCGAAAATGTTAAATACTATATCTTTTACATGGATAATTTCGTCCATGTGTAAAAAATCTCTATAGGAAGAAATGGCTGGTTTACATTATCACATGAATTTCTTCTCCCAATTTGCATATTTCTATTGTAATTGAATCAACACAAGAATCAATTTTTTCTTAATCTAACTGCAAAAAGATAATTGATTTATGTATTGGTATCTATCAGTTTCATTTTTGAATGTACATGTAACATTTTATCAAAACTAAGCCATACAATTACATGTTTATTACTTTAATCTCAGCAAAAGGAAAGCGTAACGCAAAACGACATCCACCCACTGGAGGAGGTCGACAACCAGTGTACTCACCGGCAGAGGAGATGTGAGTTAATACCTTAGAGGAGAGAAAAAACCCTACCATACATGGTGTGTTTGACGGGGTAGATGTAAATGGTAAGCAGTTACTTTAATAATATTAACTTTTTATAGATATAGATATAATCTTAATTTAGTAATGTAAACTTTATATAGTTTCTATTTGTTTACACAAAAAGTATATACATATTTATTTTATACACAATGTAAAAGTGTATGTCATAATCATTTTATTTTTCAGAGCTGAATACATACAACAATGATAACATCGTATTTACACCATTATTTAAACCTTTTCCAATTGCAGTGCAGACGACTTTCGAAAAATGAAGAAATTGCTCATGATGAGTAATACTTTCAACTCTGTTCACTAACCCTTTACCACATAATGATGCTTTCTGAAGAAATTGCCCATGATGAGCTAAATATTTAAAACTCTAACCACTAACCCTTTACCACATAATGATGCTTTCTGATGATTATGCAGCAGATGAATTTTGAAAAGATTGTGAGAAATGTAGACATTTCTTAATATGCCACAACAGTTTCATTCAATAATTGTTCCTTGCTTTATATAGAGAGCTTCCTTACTTTTTGAATAAATGTTTTCAAAATTTTCTGCTGCAAATATGTTGTATGTAGGAAAGGGTTAATTAAATTTTCACTTGAAGATATTTACTCCTTTCGTACATATAACAAATCTGTGGCAGACATATTTGATAACAGCAGGGCAAAAATATAGAAAATCTTACCAAATGAAAGCGTAATAATTTAGTAAATTTGAAAATATTGTGGCAAAAGAAAAAAAAATGTATGTAAGAGAGAGGGATAAAAAGTTGTTTTTAGGCATTTGGATTAAACATGAGAGTACACTTAAACTGAGGCATGATGGCATCGGACTATCATGTGATCTGAACATATGTATCATTAGTATCAAACTATCAATGTTCAAAAGGTATGCCATTGCCAATAATTTCAACATATTATGATGTAACAATAAGACCCAATGTTATTGTTTTTTACAGGATACACGTTCAGTATAGAACATCAAGACATTCCTGTCATACTTGACATGCCGGAGATATTGCATTTAGCAACGGAGATATTGCCTTTAGCAACGAATTCATGAAACGTCATTAGTGAAACAATAAATTCTCGGGAAGTTAGAAGGAAAAGAAAGAAAATATCTGAAGATAAAGATACCTTAGAATTTGACATATTCAGAATGGAAAAGGAAAAACTCGCTTTAGAGACCAAGTACATGAGACGAAAGTTGTCATGTTTAGAACAGAGGAAGTCTCTCTGGAGATGGAAGGAAACAATTTATAAGAAATATCTCTCTTCACCAGAAGACTGACTCTGTTTTAATCATGAAACCCAATTAAAATTGTCACAAAAAAAATAGGTGTTCGTTTTGTAGTAAAACAATAGTGAACCATCAAAGTGATTATCTTAATCAATTTAATGGTTGGCTATTGCTTAAAAATCTTGAAAAAATAAACATATCATTTTTTTTTATGAGCGTTTTCAAGTCCTTTCGTGTTGTAGTAAAACAATAGTGAACCATCAAAGTAATTATCTTAATCAATTTAATGGTTGGCTATTGCTTGAAAATCTTGAAAAATAAACATATAATTTTTTTTGTGACAGTTTTCAATAGTCCATTTGTATTGAATCTTTATATTCAGATGCTTTCTTCCTTGATTTTTGACTTCTATACTTTGATAATTGTTCTTTCATTTATAGAGATTTTTTCTATATTTGTTCTAAATGTTTTCAAAGTCGTCAGTTGCAGATTTGTTGTCCAATACGGATTTATAAGAATTTGTCTGCAAGTGAGAAATGGTTAATCAATCATTTAACTGATATTTTTGTCTTACAAGGTTGTTAAGGGATAGTGATCATCAAAATAATTATCTCATATATTGTGCAGGGGCATTCAGCATAAGTGGGAAATGCTACAGATCATGCTGCAACACCCATGTCCATTTATACAGGTTTTTAATTAATTTACTGATTTACTATCAATTGACAACCTTGCAAGATGAACACCTCATTTTATGTGACAGCTTTAATTAGTCCATTTCTATTGATTCTTCATCCTCAGATGTTGTTCTCTTTGATTTTGATTTTTAAAAATGATCACTTTTTGGGATTTTTTCTAAATTATTTTTATCCACAAATTTGTAATTAACATCATAGCAGTTGAGTAGTAAATGTGTATATTACAATTGTGTCTATAAGCATTAACAAATATCTGCAGCAGACTTTGTTTATGCTTCATGACACCTCTGCAATAGACAATTGTGAAAACATTGTTGCAAATTCGAGTCAATGAAATGCAATCATTTTGAAAATATGGATACAAGTATATAGTTGAAAGCATTGTATGATACTATTATATACATGTAGTGTGAAATAAGTGATTTCTAACATAGTTCTCAGAGTGTTCAGTTGCAAAGTCATCAACAGATGTGTGATTTATGAACATACTTCAATATCAAAAGCTCTACCGGTATTTTCTTTTTATAAAACCTTTTCCTACATGCAGATAGATTTGATGCATCTACAGCGGATGACATTTTAAAATTGTCATATTAAAATAATAAGTTGCTCTAACTGAGCACTTTCTCATTTTGACACGATGGTACAATTGCCCATCAATAACAGAGATTATATTTTCTTTTACAGTGATTTTCAATAATTTTGTCTTGAAGTTTACACCCAATAACCCTTTCCCACATACAATAAATCTCAAGCATACGACTTTGTACACATCTAGGCAAACACATGCAAAAATCCATGGAGAAGACAGAACAATTATTGAATTATTCAAATCAACAAATTTGAAACTTACATCATAGCAGTTGAGTTTTAGATGTGTACCTTTCAATTATTCTATAAGCATGAACACAATATCTTTATCTGCAGATGTGTTCTCTCTTAAGCTACAATACAACATATAAAACATATCCTTAACCCTTTTCCTATAAGCTTTTTGATGCCTCTGCAGCAGGCGTTTTGAAAACATAGTGACGAAAGAAGAAATTGCTCAAAACGAGCAATTTCTCCTTTTGCCACAATGTTTTCCACTTTAATGATAGGTTATCCATTCTATTAAAGAATCTTTTATTTTTTTACAAAGTCGTCTGCTGCAGAATTGTCGTATGAGGGAAAGGGTTAAACAGAATAATTATTGAATAGGATTTAAAACAATGTGGCAAAAGGAGAAATTGTTCATTTTGACAAACATCTCCTTTTGCCAAAGGTTGTCTGCTGCCGAGGCGTAATAATTATCTGTATGTTGAAAAGGGTTAAGTTACTTTCAAGAATTATGTGTCATACTTCAAAAAATATTAATTCATGTAGGAAACATCATTCCAAAATGATCTATTCATGTGAAATTAATTGAAGTGTGTCCTTGCAATATAATCTCGGACCTGCAGTTCGTCACCCTGTTCATACAATAAGACCGGATCTACATGGTCAGCTTCCTGTAAGAATGAATGAATGAATGTATATTGTTTTATGGCGCATCGACAGCTAAGGTCATTTAGCGCGCATTTAAATTTTATTATTCATGTTCCCTTGGTGAACAAACCAGTACTAGGCTAGAAAATGTGCCTTGCCCAAGGGCACTCCACCATGACCGAATTGCCACCGACTGGGGAATGATGTCTCCTACATTGATCCCTAAATTGTGAAGAATTACACACGCAACAGTCACTTTGCAAGCTTTATCTGGAGTTAGACGAAGTTTGTCTTTCAAAAGACCGAATCGTCTTTTCAAAATCCCAAATGTCTGCTCAATTAGTACACGGGTCCTGGTGTGTGCAGCATTGTATTTAATTTCATTGGCCTGAATTGGATTACCAAAAGGTGTCATTAGGTATCGCTTTGTCGGATACCCACTAGCCCTTAAAAGAATACCATCAATTCTACCTGAAAAAAATATGGACATCTAGGTTTTTTAAAAGTAAACTAATTCTAACATTTATGCAACATGAAACATTTATAATATTTGCATATTGGTATGATATATTATTATAATCATCAAAGGAGTTCATACACATAAATGCATTTCAGCATGTGCATAACAATGGTTTATACTATGTTTAAAGTATACCCAGGATATGACAAAACATTATAATTCCATTCATATGATATTCTTGGCTGATTTCAAGATAATTTTGCAGAATTCTTCAAAATTTGTTCAAACCATATAGATTGGTTGAAAACCATAGCCACCAGGCAGAATCATAAAAGTAGTAAAAGAAACTTTTAGCTTCAAACAACATCTCTCACTAAACCATAGGATGTATATCAAC
Organism: Serripes groenlandicus; assembly: GCA_031761405.1. Classification (NCBI taxonomy): domain Eukaryota; kingdom Metazoa; phylum Mollusca; class Bivalvia; order Cardiida; family Cardiidae; genus Serripes; species Serripes groenlandicus. The sequence goes on from JASEVX010000012.1 coordinate 17,999,424, forward strand.
CATTTGCCTTGTTATTGTGTCTTACTGTTATGTTATTATGTCTTATTGGTGTATCTTTGTGTCAAATTAATATGTTAGACTTGTTAGTTTGTCATTAACAAAAACTCTAAATCAAAATTAACTCTTATATGAGAAGAATTGTACTTCTTGCCATTTGCAGAAGCATTTCATGGCCTGTGCAGCAGACAACTTTTGAATACATTGTGGGAAAAGAATAATATTGTTCATGATGAGCAATTCCTCATTTTTAGCTCACTAATGCACGAAGCTCACCGTCCGTCGTCCTCGTCGTCCGTCCGTTCATATTTTCCTACAAACGACTTCTCCTCCTACACCAATTAACCAAATTCAAAATAATTTTACAGGAATGTTCCTTGGGTGGATCTTTTTCAAACTTGTTCAAAGAATTATATTCCATGCAGAACTTTGGCTGCAACAAAAAGAGGGGAAATTAACCAAAACTTAAAAAATCTTCTTGTCTGAAAGTAGAAGGCCCATCCCATATTTGGTATGTAGCATCATGAGTGAACCTCTACCAAGATTGTTCAAAATTTAGCTCTTGGGTCAAAAATGACCCCTCCCCGGGGTCACTTGTTTAACATAGACTCATATAGGGGAAAAACTTTAAAAATCTTCTTGTCTAAAAGTAGGGGGCATAGGCCTTTGATATTGGGTATGTAGCATCATCTAGGGGACCTTTACCAAGATTGTTCAAACTATAGTCCTGGGATCAAAATGACCCCTCCCCTGGGGTCTATTGTTTTACATAGACTCATATAGAGAAAAAACATAAAAAAATCTTCTTGTCTAAAAGTAGAGTCCCCCCCCCCCCCCCCAGGCCTTTGATATTTGGTATGTACCATCATCTAGTAGACTTCTACCAAGATTGTTCAAATTCTAGCCCCGGGGTCAAAAATTACCCCTCCCAGAGGGTCACTTGTTTAACATAGACTCATATAAGGGAAAAACCTTAAAAATCTTCTTGTCTAAAAATAGAAGGCTCATGCCTTTGATATTTGGTATGTAGCATCATCTAGTGACCATCCACTAAGATTGTTCAAATAATAGCCCTGGGGTCAAAAATTACTCATCTCCGGGGGTCTCTTGTTTTACATAGACTCATATAGGGGAAAAACTTTAAAACTCTTCTTGTCTAAAAGTAGAGGGCCCAGGCCTTTGATATTGGGTATGTAGCATGATCTAGTGAACCTTTACCGGTTTCTTTCCATTTCATTGAAAAATATCATTTTTGGGCTTAAATAAATTACTTTCAATGAAAAATAACAAATCATAACTACTTGAGATTGAATAAAATCCTTGTTTTATCGCCCCAGTGTCTCTTGGTATCTTTATGAACGTGTTTAAAATGTGAGCTGAATTTAGAAATTCCACCACTCTCCATACACTCCTTCATATCGTCGATGTTGAAACATCCAAGCAGTCGCCGCAAATCTGCTAAATACTGGCTCCTGCCAGGTACCGTAATGCAACACAAACTTGCAGAAATGCAGAGAGTGGACGATTCCGTTTCGTCTCTAACTCCAATCGTCCACGCGAATATTCAACCACTACACGGACTGTCTGCTGGCGGAATCGATGACTCGCGAAATAATCAACATCGTTATATTCCTCGTCCAGTACTGGACGAGGAATAACTAATCTTCCCGGCCTTCGACGATTACGGCGTCTGATACGAGCAGCCATTTTGATCCCTTAAGTAGTTAATTATGTGGTTAAGTTGGCGTCCGTAGTAAACTTAAAAACTTAACGTTATTTGTTAAGTTTTTAAGTTTTTAAGTATTTTGCTTAGCGAAAAAACGTTGGTGGAATGTGTTTTCCTTAAACTAAGGAAAATCCCTAGTTTAAGTAATACTTAGCGTTAAGTTTTGTTGGTGGAATCGGGGCCTGGACTCGTATAAATATCTTGACTTAAGGACGCCATTTTGACGCATTTGACGTCAAGATCACGTGTATTCATTCGATATGCATCTTGCCGTTTAACAGCCTAGATGTTTGAAAGATATTGGATAACTTTAACGTTTTCTCGCCAAAGGTGTGGAACTACTTTAATTAGAATAAAATGCAAAACTTTAACGGCAACCAAATGTTTCTATAGATACATATATTCAGTATTCTAAATTTAAAAAAAGTGTATTATCAATAGGTTGCTTTAATTTCTCACTGAAGTTCTTTAAAACCTATTGTGAGATTTGTGGTTTTAAAGTAATGTTTTATTTTACATAAAATAATACAAAAATAAATATCTTACTTTGATGTGCTTCTTTCCGCCATAGTGATGTAAAGCGAATACACGTGAAGATAGCTCCGAGACTGATACGTGGATTTAAGACTCGAAAAGGAATCACTTTATTTATTTCTAAAAACGATATTTTTATTTATTCTTTGTTATTTTTTACCTTCGCCGTTCAGAATTAACTATTTGGCGAATGACCAAATATTGTATGATATATTAATTATATATTGAACTACGATCGATTATTTTAGGGGGTTAGGCCTTCTCTTTACAAATTCTTTTTCAAACCCGTCAACTATGATACCGATATGTAAAATGTATATTGTTTTATGGCGCATCGACAGCTAAGGTCATTTAGCGCACATTTAAATTTTATTATTCATGTTCCCTGGGTGAACAAACCAGTGCTAGGCTAGAAAATGTGCCTTGCCCAAGGGCACTCCACCATGACCGAATTGCTGCGACTGGGGATCGAACCCGGGACACCCGGTTTTGAAATCCCCGACGCTAACCACTCGACCACAGCGGATTCCTCCGATATGTAAAGGTACGCCTTTTAAATTGGAGAAAGGATCGGTAAAAGACCTTAATAAACTACCCGAAAATTACGTATATTGAACCGTTTAAAGCAGAAATAACCAGATATAAAATACAAAAACCATTGATGCGTCTAAATCAGACATATCCCTTTACCACATACATACGTCTATTGACGCGTCTACAGCAGACATAACACAATTCCACATACAGACGCTTATTGACGCGCCTGCAACAGAATAACCCTTTAACAAATCATACGACTATTGGCACGTCTGCAGCAGACATAACCCTTTACCAAATATATACGACTATTGGCACGTCCTTTTTTCCCTCAATATATTCTTAAAATCGCAAAATTTAGCACAATATAACTTTGCATTCATGAAAATATTACCATTTTACTGTTATTAAAACACCGAAGGTTCCCTGTGATGTTCTATAGACTCCGCTCTGGTATACTGCTTGTGTTCAGATGTGTGACTTCGGGTCGAAGTCAAGATAAAAGAGGGAGATATGTTACTGGAACTGGTATAACTATCACTTCTACAGCCTTACTTTGGAAGCCTGCATTTATAGCGACGTTGGTAGAGTGGTTGACCTTTTCGTGGGTGGGTGATCTGCGATGGCTTAACGCCGGTACACGTTAAAGTATGGTTTTAATTTACATTTTAATTATAAAAACAAATACTCGCATACAAACTCGAATGAGAACCAGTCTGGTGACGAACTGCTACGGAAATATCCGAGAGCTGACGGTAACGTACGTCGCATGCGCGATCAAGACGATTAACACGGCGCATGCGCAAACCCATTGTACCAGAGACAGTTTTTTCACAACCAATATATGCACTGGTGCTGAGGTACCCGCGCAATGATAAGTTTGATATGGTCATTCATTGATATGATTGTCGGATCGTGTTGTCTTTGTGTTTGAAAAATGCTTAACACTATTGGATTATTTTAAAGTTTAAATTCGATGGACATTTCATTGGGTTAGTTATCAGTTAATTTTATCATGAAACCGGTAAATCCAACAACCTTTGATGATAACCAAATATACACTGTACTGCCATTTCTAGGGTCTTTGTTGTGAACTGTCAAGCATGGTACAACATGTCTCTGGCTTTCGAATTACACTGTTGATTGGTTGTTTGATTTGGGATTTAACGCCGTTTGCAACAGAATCCAGTCATATCACAATGGCCAGTGCACCTACCCATGTTTTTCCTGACACCAGTATCCCACACATCAAGCAGGCTGATTCAACATAGATTGATATCTCGCTTGATGGAAAACGACGAATGCATATTGCATTGAATTTTGTCAAACGTCCGAAAGAATGTTGGCCAAGCTGGAGTTCGAACTTACAAACCATGGATTAAAAGCTTGCGTCGCTATCGAATGAATTACACTGTTTTGAATCTACAACGATAGCCAAATGTTTGGATATGTTCTTTGAGGTTGATACCAGTAACATTTCGACTTTAAAGCAGGATCAGTTATTTACTAATTCTACATATCTGAAGCTTGTCTTGAAAAACCTAATACAAAAAGATATACATATAAATGTATTTTTTAGATGAAAGTCTACACACTTTTATACACTACTTTGGAATAGGAAGGAGGCGAGTTTTGAGTAAAGTGCAATTGTAACTTATGGCTGACAAACAACACGGCGTGGCGCAAACTTTGCATTACGGTAAGTGTGTGTTGACCGGAAATGCGTGCCACTAAATGACACGCAATGGCGCTCCCATATGCGGGTCAGTGTGATACGTCAGTGTGATACACAAACTCATGCAAGTATTAGCGACTCTCAGGGTAACATCTTTCGCCAGGCATGAAAATCCGATTTGGACAAATGTTCTTGGTTCTTGGCTCACTTCACTTTCTCCCACCAGACTCGCTTGGATGTCAGAGAGGATAAGATCACCGCTTCTTTCTGGAGACGAAAGTAAAGACTCACCAATCGTCTCACCGAACTCGGTCAAATTTGAATTTAACAGGAACCGTTTTGAGAGTCTAGCGGAAGTGCGTCGTGCACCAAAGGCAGACGGCGTAGAAGATTGTGGGCTTATGTTTGGTTTGTATTAAAGGGGCTGTCTCTCGATTCTGGGCCTGAACACCAAATAATTATTCTAATAGTTTTCGTATAATGGCCCAGTCCATTAAAGGTACAGATGGGTATTATTTTACTTAGTTTCGTCCACAAGTTATCAATTGAATAGTATTCATACAATACGCGCCTTCTACTGAAATGAAAAGAAATATTTATTGTTTTACTTAATTTTGACCCCAAGTTATAAATTGAATACTATCCATACAGAAAATACACTGGGTCTACTGAAAATTGTATAAAATGTGTATTGTTTTACATGAATTTTGGATCTCAGGTTATCAATCGAATAGTAACCATACTAAAACGCTTGTTTTACTTAACATGGAATCAAATTTGTATTATTTTACCTTATTTTGACCTCTAGTAATCAAACAGTTTTCATTGTAAAATCGCGGTGTAGGTCCTGTAAATGTAATTTCGGCTCCAGGAGAAGCATTCTTAGCGTAATTGTTACAAGTGCACCAAATATCGCTCTAGGTATCTGTATTATCATATACGATTTTCAATTTGAATGTATATATAACTGTATGTGCACAGGTACATGGTGTACATACATTATGCTAAACAAGCATATATAGTCATATATAATTATATATATATTCATGCAGTGAATCATCTAAAAGTCGACTTTATCAAACTCATTGCTAACATCACCTTCGCTAGCCAAGGCTACTTCGTACACTAGCATTCTCATAAATAATAAAGAGAATGTAATGGACAAATCGCCCTTAGCTAACAAAGATGTGCCAGTATTTGTCCTTTCTTTGTATTTTATATGGGAGGGGGGGGGGGGGGGGGGGGAGGACGTGGTTCGTTTCTTCTGTTGTTGGGTATATATTAGGGATGGGAACGAATACAGAAAACGATATTCGAATATTTGTTTTACTTATTCGAATATATTCGAATATTCGTTTTTCGAATCAGAAATCGGTATCCGATTTCAGGTTTATCCTAATACTGGTACTTTTCCATTTCCTTTTTACGATTTTCTAATTATAAATATAAGCTATTGTTAACGTTTACATTGCATGTTTTCAATTGTCCTTACAGTCTCTTTTTTTCTCAATTTCAAGTTGATGTCAATCAAGATTAAAAATCCCCTCGAAACGATAAACCGAATCACAACGTTTTCATTCAGGCGTCGCTTGTTTACCGAATTTAATATTTAATCGAATCAAATAATTAACGAAATAATTATATATCTTATTCATACAAAAAGCATAGGAAGTTGGGTGATATTTCGTTTATCTTTTTTTACCGTTTTCGTCTTGTCAATTTATCCGCGTGTTGAAGGAAAAATAAATGGCGGACGATTCAATTTTAAAGAGGAAAGCTGCAAACTTTTGAGGCGTAATGCTATGTTAAATATGATTTATTTAATTGTTGGAATAGCTGTCTGATGTGAACATCGACTATGTTTTGGTTAAGTTGAGAGGATTTTACGGAACTTGACTTTCACTTTCGTAATTATATGCAGACTGTCACCGTTGATTAAAAAATATCGAGCAAACCGATGGTCAAGGTGATGTCTGGTTACACGCGATAAGAACTCTGGTAAACGTACGCGTGACAATTATCGATTTTTACTTACGGTTTGACATACGTTGTAAAAACACAACAAACGACACATACACACTCTTTATCACTTCACCCTTAATCATGATTAGCTCCAACTCGCGACCTCTATTAGAATTTTGATAATAATTTTCGGTCCATTTGTTTTTATTTCTTAAAAAAAATCGTAAACTGAAAACGAATATTCTTATTCGAAAACAGCATTCGAATATTTGTCGTCTTTTTGAATGTTCGAATATTCGAATATTCGTTCCCATCCCTAGTATATATTGAATCAACGTCGTCTACCGTAGACAATAAATGATAGTTGTCGTTAAAGTCTTGTTATAAATAGATTAATATCGCATCAGACTATAGAATGACGTACATTTATAACATACCATTTTACACGTTTCGAGACATCGTAATAACCAGCCTATGACGTCTGATTTATTTTACTCCGTGATATGAATGATCATTAAACTTGGTATATAAACGCTTGAAAGATAGTCGATTCAGTTCTTTATTAAACAAGTCTGTTATTTGAGCATAATAATTAAAATCCTTGATGTTGATTCACAAATGGCCTCCAAGAATGCGGTTTAATCATACAAGAGAAACTGTATTTGTCATAAAAACGCTGTTTATATTTGTTTGCAAAAAGTATTATAAGAAAGACAAAGCCAAATTCAGTATAAAATATCGGCAACTTTTAACTTAAAATATTTCAAATTAGCATCTCGTATAATAGTAGCCTTGTGGTTAAAGCATCAAATTCGGGAGTGAATCCTAGATGGTTCCCATCTGATACGACCGGTCGATAAGCCACCAGCTAGTTAAAAAGTGGTTCTGAAGGTTCCCTTCTGATACGATGTAAACTAGGTGAAGCAGATGTTCCCTTCTAATACGACCGGTTGATAACCCACCAGCTAGTTAAATAGTGGTACCGAAGGTTCCTTTCTGATACGACAGGTCGATTCTATCAGTATCAAAATGCTGGTTGCCATCGTGTTTTCCGACATTAAGCTGACTAATACAGGGATTAGTATTTACTGTCTTATCAAGCGTCATTTTCCGAAAGGAAACCGCAAAAGTCCAGGCTGCTAGGCATAGCATAACTTTCTTGAAGTGCAAACAATTTTATGCTAAACCATGATCCCTTCAGAACCCTGATTTTTAAATCACTTTGTAATTTTGGCAAGTACTTGGTCAATGATTTAGACAAGGCCATTGTCGATTGACTACGCTCTCAGTGGTACGCCAGAGCTTACAAGAGGAGAAACAAACATCCCCAAGCATGAATTCATCATGCTGATCAATTTGATGGCAAAACTGTTTTTCGCTGTTCTTAATGCAAATAGTTGTCATACTCAAAAGTGAATTTGTCGATTGTGACCTATTGAATTGATTGACAAACTATCTGTTCTAGTGTGAAACTATGACGTGTCAAATTATGTTAATCAACGACAAATGATAATCCTAAACATCAGCGAAAATCTCGTCTTTATTTATTTGTTATAAGCTAACATTTATTGTGTTATGTTTGAAATTTAAATAGATGACATGATGTAAGAAATAGATGCGTCTTACAGTTACCTACCAAAATCCAGGTATGTATCCTCTTCATGTGTGGGTGCCTGAAAAAGCACAACATCTGTTAAGATATCGTCAGGTTCTTGGCAGCATGTGTCCATATATTGTAGATGTACATAATTGGATGCTATAATAAGAAACATCCTCTCTGTCAGTGGCTCTCTGCCAATTTCCTTTTCAATGCTATCGAGGCAGGTGAGTATTTGGCTAGTTCGTTCCGATGTTATTCGCCTGATTCCGAGAGTTGGTCTCTAAAAAGAACAATATATACTTATCAGAGTTAACGTGCTTCAAGTCAGAGCATTCCGTCATTTCGACACTTTTGTTAATAAACATACCAAAGCCTTTGCTCAAATGTAATGTACAAACTCGATGGTGGACCAAAAACATACAGCCGCTTGGATTCATTTAGCGTTTTGTACATTTCAGCTGCCTCAGTAGGTGCTGTAAAAGCGTCTGGGATTTTCTGCATCGTCTTTTAAAAGGAAACTGTTACAAAAAGACACATTTATTGCAATATGATGTATATTGCAATTAATCAAAAAGCTCACAAAGAAAAAACACTATTGGCTTAAATACAATATCAGAAAGTAGACATCAGGAAATGAAAATTAAAGGTTTCAAGTTACAATCGGTATAAAAACAAGATATGCATGTCAAATAGTATGTCACCCTGAGCTACACATTGACAGGAAAATGCTCAAGGTCACTGTGACGTTGACCTTTGAACATATGCCATCACAATTGATAGGGTTCTTTTACTTTTAAGCCCAACCTTCGGGTCGAATTTGTGGCATTATGCAGCATTGTATGTATTCTTGACATTTGACCGGATAACCTCAAAATCAATGTCAAATCATCTAACCATGGTTTGAGTACAGTAGGTCGGATCATTATCAAGTTATCAATCAGACAAGCTTAGGACTAACGACGGACACACCCACCGCGAACAGACACTTGTAAAGCAATTTACCCTCTCTTCTTAAAATGGAGGCATACGCATCTTTAATACATATCACATTTTGGATTATATGTCATGTCGTGTAATTAATGAATCGTGGATTTAATTTGATATGCTCTTTTGCGTTGTGCAATCATAGATTGAAAACATCCTTGGGAGAGAATTGCTGTGGCTGAAACTTTATTACAATTCTCAATTAGCATTTGTTCAAGGTTTGAACCAAGCATCTTCATTCTTGTTATAGCAGGCTCTGAAATTATACTATAGCACATATATCAAATTACAGGTAATATAGAATTATTTTCATTCCGACATATTTAGCTAAGTTAGATACATTTAAATCACATACCGATATTAATAGCTTATTTGATATTTTAACTTAACATAAATATCATGTCCATAGAAAAAGCAAACCTGGTTCCATTGATAAAAGACTTTCAATACTAATTGTGTCCATAAGAACCGGTATCACATACCGATATAAATACATGTAGCTAAATCAGATTGATGAATTTGACTTGGATAGCACCTTATAGAGGTAATCAATCTAGATCCGTTTATATGTATTTCCATAAAAAAAAGCTTGCATTGTTTCATTAATATACACACATACCGATATTTATATATAGTGTAATGATGAAGTTTTCGCGATAGCAAATTTTGCCATCATATCACAAAATGACCATTTAATATACATGTAAATCGTAATAAAGCAATCTTTATTCATGCATTGCCACATTATGTACATATTTTTTATCATATTTGATTATGTATCTAAATGCTGATTCATGCATAGCTCATGCATGAGAGGTGTAGACACACTACTTATTATAGCAGACACGTAACTGTATCATACGGTACCTTCGTTTGTACTTAAACGCGCCCCAGTTTTACTCGTTCGTTAAAACGGCTAAATGAAAAAAATGTCGATCATTTGTCTTTTATTTACAAGTCAATTTCGTATTAAAACTCCTATTCAATAGTGTTATTTAGCGTAAAGCTCTCATTTCGATAACCATTGATCTATCAAATATGTTGAATATAACTAGCTATCATGTAATTGTATGACATAACGTTAAAAACATCAAATTAAAATACTCTCTGAACTAGATTGTAATCGAAGAAATTAAATAAACAGTTTTATATTAACCAACACACAAGTATTAGCATTAACTCACCTTCTTTCCCTATTCTTAAATTAACTGCCTTCTCGAGGATACTTTTACTTGTGTCGCTTTACTTTTTTAATGTCTTTATGCCATCCCTTAATTCATTGATTGTACCATTCATTGTACGAAACCAGTCTTTTAATATCTCTACATATGGCCCAGGCGGTGGAAGTGACCTTTGTTTCACATCTTCAATTATGTCTGTCATTTCCTGTAAATAACTGTGTGAAATCTGACCTGCCAACACTTTCGTTGCATCCATTCTACCTTGTCACATCCTCAGGAAGTCGGTTTCGTCTATCTCAAAAGAATCACAGCGATGAGACAGATTATCTCTGACATC
>JASEVX010000012.1:18016464-18113903 GCA_031761405.1 Serripes groenlandicus
ATTAAAATTCCCCATCAACAAAGTAAGGTTGATGTTCGAAGAAATTGTTTTCCCACATATATATAGACGCTTTATAACGCCTCTGCAGAAGACGCCTTTTCAAAACATTGTGACCAATGTGCAATTTCTCCTTTCACCACTATAATGTACTTAAACTAATAGAGAGTTTCCATGCTTTTGTTTAAATGTTTTCAAAGTCGTCTTCTACTGATTCGTTGTCAGTGTGAAATGGTTAAACGATTTTATATGTAGTTTTTCAAGCTCCCTCTTCAGAAATTCATGTTTGTGACAATCGAACTATTTTAATTCGGAAATCTGAACGTGTATTATTTTTAGATAACATTAAACGTGAAGTTAGTATATCTCTTACTCGGCTGTTGGCTTGTTCAACTTTTTGATAATTCTACCAGTGAGATATATAACGTTGTGTAAAAGGAATTATACCCCTGTTATCCATTATCTTAAAAACACAAATTACCTCCGATGCCTTCTAAATTGTCATTTCTGTCGTTTCATTTGTGTTGAGCTCGCTTGCAGTGAGCTCTATATACCTGTCACAAAGGCGGTTCGGTGTATGTACGTGCGTGCGTGCGTTCGTGAGTCCGTCTGTCCGCACCTCGTCCGGCCCGCATCTTAACCATGCATCATAGGATTTCAAAGCAAATTAGCACAAACGTGAACCATGTTGAGAAGGCGTATCGCGCACAAGATCTAGGCATGTACCTTAACTGTCAATGTCACACTTAGAAGTCAAAGAAGAGAATATGTACTGTTTGATAGGTATGTACCTTGTCCGCGCCCGCATCTTAACCAAGCAGCATAGCTTTTCCAAGCAACCTGGCACAAACGTTCACCATGATTAGGCGGCATTTCACGCACAAGACCCAGGCTTGTGCCTACAATGTCAAGTCACACGTAGAGGTCAAAGATCAAAATGAGTGCTGTTCAATAGGACTGTACCTTGTCTAGCCCACATCGCAACCATTCATAATATGATTCCCAAGTTACTGGGCACACATGATCACTATGATGAGGTGAAGTGTCGTGCTAAAGACCCAGGGGCTGTATCGTAAATGTCAAGGTCACACTGAGAGGTTAAATGTCCAAATGAAAAACCATGCATCATAGGTTTCCCAAGTTACTAGGCACATATGTTCATCATGATATGGTGATGATGGCAGCAGTGATGGAACGAGCTTGACATGTTGCCTGTGGGCATCTAGCCATCATGTTTCTGCTAATCCTAGAAGACATGAAACGGCCTACGAACTTACACGAGTGTGGTGAATGGCTGTGTAAGTGTTGCCAGTCTAGGATCACAAGTGATCATCAGTGTTACATGTTTCCAGATGAGCCAAAGAAACCTGTGGTGATGTTCATAAAACACCCTCGCAGAATGCTCGGGGGATTCTCGCCCATGAACTGTTGTCAGAAGCCTTACAAAAAATGTAATAAATATCCACATTGCTTCATGTCTTGGTGTTGTCAGCCGAGACACGTTCCCAACTTCGGAGTGACACAAACCGCATGTAAGTATTGTATGGGCGAAACTCTCACCACAAAAACCACGTGTGACAGTTGCGGTAGTCGATGTCTCAGATGCGATACGTGGGACAAGGAAGCCGTATCATTCACCAAGCCACCGTGTCCAAACACATGCGGATTCAAGGAAGTCATATTCCAAGGCTACAATACTCTAGAAGAGTTCGGTAACTGGCTGTTCAACACTAGTCTCAAAGACGCCACCGTACTGGTACATAATATGAAAGTATGTACACATAAATTAGCAAAATCTTATTGATGAAATACTAGCAACGATAATAACAACCAATACATTAAAATATATAAATTCAATACAACACTTTTTTTTATATATATATTTATTCTACAGGGTTATGATGGCGTGTTTCTACTCGAGAACTAAATCATTTACAATGGTTCCAAAATTATGTATATTTTTTTCAGGTATTTTGAAGCAGAGTACAGGGTAACTTTCGAAATGCCAAACGGTACGCGTGAGGAAAGGATCAAGGCTAAGAAAAACAATGAAGGCTGGACACGATTAGTCAATACGAGGTTTTGGATATCTGTAAACAAGAAGGCAAAGGTGATTTAAAAGAAGCCTGTTATCTCATTAATTTACCAAGTACCAAGTGATGGTTACTTTCAGTAAAGCTTCCATTCAGTGGTTGGAGTTCGAAATTGAAATCGCCAGAAGAGAGGGGAAACAGCTAAACATTAATCATGCCTTGAATTGACACGAGTTCAATAGCGTTGGTACCCATTACAAAGTAGATGGCCGGGCTGACAACACTGTCTACGAATATCACGGTGAGATTCTAAATTACAATTATTTATGTCATTTATCGAATACTGTAAACATTGGTAATTGTTTAAATGTTAAAGAAATACATGACCTTCATTGTTTTCTTACAGGTTGTATATGGCACGGATGTCCGGAATGCTACCCTGACCGCACCATCATAAATCCAAACCCTGGACAAATCATGAATCAGTTTTTTGCTTTGACTAAGATATAGGAAAAAGTACTGACCAATGACTGCAGATTTGACTTTGTGTGTATTTGGGAACACGACTGGCTGAAAAAGATTCGAGAAGATCCTGTTGTCAGAGACTTTGTGTCTGAACTCGACATACACGAGAGGTTGGACCCCAGGGAATCATTCTATGGAGGACGTACTAACGCTGCCAAGCTTCAGTACAAAACTGAGCAAGGAGAACAAATAAAATACGTTGACTTTACAAGATAAGACGATGATTGTTATTTGTATTTATTCATTCATACAAAATATTCTGTTTTTTCCTTCTTTTTTTTAATTTATCAAAATAAGTTGAAAATATGATAATAATTACACATTGTCTTTCTTCAGTTTGTACCCGTACGTAAACATCTTTCTGACAACCTTTACAACCTGCTGGGCTCGGCTTAAGCTGTTAGGAGTATTGAATCAGCTGGGAGATAGATTCCTCCTACTACGATACCGATAGCGTCATATATGTTAGAAAACCCGGAAAGTTTGACCCACCAATGGGAGACTATTCAGGTAGGTTTTAATGAACTTGATTAAATAATTTCATCTCTCTATTGTAATAATTATACATTTTTGAGACACAAGAGATAAAATACTTTACAACGTTATTGTTTTGTACAGGTCAGCTGACTGATGAACTATACTCTGGAGATTACATCGTGGAATTTGTGGGTGGGGGTCCCAAGAATTACGCCTACACTACGGCCAATTGCAAACAGACGTGTAAAATCAGAGGATTCAGTCTAAATTACACAAACTTTCAGCGTTAAAATTTCGACAGCGTCAGAGATATAGTAGCAAGCATATAACCCGATAAACCCTGTACATACAATAACAGAAAGAAGAAAGATAGAGAGCAACCTTCTTCAAAGGTTATAGTCGTCACCAATCCTTCCAAGATTTCAAGAGACAAGTATAACAATCTTTTATACAATGAGTTAGAAAATAAACAGTACAGGGTGGTGTATGATAAAAGGGTAATTATCAAAAATAACGACACAGTACCCTAGGTTATGTTTAGTTTATAAGAAGAACAAAAGCATAACATTTCAACAACAAATAAATGGAACAGTCAAGAGTGTTTAAAAATCTCAATTATTTATCATCAATAAGGGGTGACAGAGATCGATGTCAAATAATGAGCAGCCATACTGAAGATTCAGCGCCTTTGAAGACTAGTCTGTTGCTTTTTGAACCCTGTTCGAGTATCATGGTGGCAGGACCCACGGGTTCATGTAAAACGAGATGGACTTTTACATTTCTTCAGCAATTGAACTATTTGTATCAGGGCCCTCCTTCACAAATCATGTATTGTTAAGGTATTTACCAAAGCCTATTGGAGGAGATGGAAAGACAACTACCTAATTTGACCTTGCTCCCCGGATTACCTTCTACGATAGAAATCGAAGAATTTACTGGAGGAGAACACAACCTAGTTGTCTTGGATGACCTTATGCACGAAGTACTGGAAAGTAAAACCGCAAAACTCTCGTTTACTCAACGCTGCCATCATAGGAAACTGAGCGTCGTGTTTATCACTGAGAATATTTACGGGCAGGGTAAATCGGCAAGAAATATTGGTCTCAACTGTTGGTATATGGTTCTCTTTAAGAACATTCGGGGTACGTCTCAGATTGAAACTTTGGGATGTCAGTTGTTTTCGTCAAAATCTCGAACTCTGACGGAAGCGTTCAATGACGCCACAAGAAAACAATTCGGCTACTTATTGATAGACTTGACGTAAAGTGGTCAGGATGAATACCGTCTTAGGACTCGTTTGTTTATTGGCTAAGATATTATCGTTTTAAGATGTTTATAAGAGACTCGCTGACATGGTCACTTCAACAAACATTTACCTTATCATCTACCGTACTCACACATTTGAAATGACAAAACGCTTATTTAGACATATCGTCGATACTGAAACAACTCTCAAAGACAAAAGAAAATTACTACGAAGACGAGCGAAAACCGTCAACGAATTTCTAAGAGCCGTGAATCCTTCACTTAAAACATACAAAATTTCATGAAAGACTTGGATCGAAGTTTAGCAATGTTAAACAGGAAAGAGTATTTGTTCTCCATTTATTTCGACCCTAGCCAACCAGGAAGCTTTGGTGGTCCTGATAAACTGTATAAAACTGTACAATCTCTGGGAAAATTTAAAATCGGGAAATACAGAATCGCAAAATGGCTGAAAGATCAAGACGCATATTCTTTGACCAAAGGAGTAAGACGCAAGTTTAATCATTCAAGAGTTATTGTAGAAGGACTGGATAGTCAATGTGACGTTGATTTGATGGATATGAAAAACTTTGCTAGTACAAATGACGGTTATCAATATGCACTGATCGCAATTGACATTTTCTCAAGATTTGCGTGGTGTGTACCTACCAGAAGCAAAGCTGCAAAAGAGATCTTGGAGTCATTCAAGCAGTTGCTCGTTGGACCCAGACTTCCAGAGATTATGAGATCGGATAAAGTAGATAATTCAACAACAAAGAAGTTTTTCAGTTTTTATCAGAGCAAGATATACGACATCTTAACGCTCAAAACACGGAAATTAAAGCCAACTATACTGAAAGACTCATTAAGACATTGAAACATTGCGTGTTTCGCTTTTTCATCAAGAATAGAACTCAGAGATACATTGACGTACTATAAGACATTGTAAGAAGTTACAACATTACCTTACATTCAAGTTTAGGAAGAACTCCGTCAACGAGAGTAACGAGCACGAAAGCAGATACGAACAATATGTTTTGAAACAAAAAAGGGTTGCTTTCCGACCTAAACTCGTAAAATCGGAATTGCGTAAATTTATTTTAAAACGATATGCTTTCAATATAGGTCAGGTGATACGGTTCTCACATATAACAAACGTGTTTGACCGAGAATATTCGCAAAAATGGACGGGAGAACTGTTTAGAGTCAAACGCAGATTCATGAGAGACGCCTTGCCCTCCTACAAGATAGAAGACTGGTTGGGGGAATCCATTGGCGGTACGTTCTACGAACCAGAACTACAGTCGGTGAACGTCGATGACAACAATGAATATTACGTAGAGAAGATATTGAAGAAAATATTCAGAAATAAGAGATGCGAACTTCTCGTCAGATGGTTACATTCGCCTAAGAAATACGACTCAGAAGAATACGTGAAGAATGATCTCTTATAATAGACACCACTCTGAACATTGTAGAGACCAACATGAGTCGCGAAAACAGTCAAGAGTGCCATTTTTTCGGTAGTAGGATACCCAAAGCTGAAATTGTGTACATTTTTCAGATCGTCATTGTGTATCTAATTATCGTGACCTCCATCGTAAAGTTAACATTAAACAACGGAAACCCTGAGCTTTAGATCAGTTTACTCTCTAGTGCTATATGTTATGCTCTACCATCCCCCAATCTGAATCATGGAGGACCACTTTCTGTATCTAAGCAGTCACCTGTCAAACGATCAGTATCCGTTTAACGAACCATTTGATTTTACAGTAGAGTTACCTCACCCTTACGAACTGAACAGACAATGGGTGTGCGGACTCAAAGAAATACAGATATCTCTGAGAGACGACATCGTATACGTGTGCTCTGACATTTGTGAAGAATCCTACGCTGAGAACACAATGATACCTGTTTTAAAGACATTGCAGAAACCTGAAGGAAAACTTGTACTGACCTATTTTCTCTTTGATAACCCTATATATGTTAAAATAAAATCGTCGGTCATGATTCGCGTCAGAATCTTTATAAAAGGTAGTCAGCTAAAGGAAGCAAACATTAAAGATTACACCGTACGCTGTACCCATCATCTAAATAAATGGAAGTAGATATGTGGAGGAGACATTTTCAACGCAAGGCGGAAGGAAAAATACGACCCAACCATAAAGGTCACTGGGTCGTGGAAACAATATAAGATCGTGGTGAGTCTCGGGGACCGGAAATAAAATTCGTCACGCCCGTGGCTCATGACATCCAACTGGCCAAGTCCGAGCTGAAAGAAGATATGAGTCAAAGGGCCAACATCAGTCTGAAAGTACATAAGAGGGGGTCGAACCTAGAAAAAGAAAGCGAGACGTTCAATCGACGTCTTCAACAAAAGTGGCTATCAACAAACACGATAACGACCTGCCTTCATTCGATTCGCCTGAAGTGGAGATAGCAACGCAAAAGAGGGAATGCATTACCGTGAGACCAATCAACCAACTAACCGAAGGTGCCGCAATCGAGTTCAACGTTCCAGGTACGTCAATGTCTTACATCGATCTGAAAAACCTGATGATTCTCGTCAAACTCAAAATCGTGAAAGCTGACGGCTCCAACATTGAAGAAGAACAACACGTTGGACTGACGAACGATCCTCTACACAGCGTTTTCTCTCAAGTAGACGTGAAATTACAACAACATCCTACCAGTCAAGTGGGCTCTAATTACGTCTACAAAGCGTATTTGGACACTCTCCTAGAATGTCGTAGCCCGCATGCTTTGGACTGTCAGTTAAAATGAATAGAATCCTTCATAAGCATGGCCGCTGGAAACAGTTCTGGTTCATAAGGTTCTCCGTAATATTGAACCACTTTATTTAAATTCATGAGTCTTTCCGTTTTAAAAGAAGCAGACATGGTCACCACTTTGATCTTAGATAATAACACAGGCCATCCAAGACGTTGAATGAGTCTGGCATACCGTCTTAGTCTCTTTTTCGCTTCGTTAATGTTGTTTACTTTTCCATTCGTTATAGCTTTTCTGGTAGAAAAAACCATACAATGTCAACCGATCTTATATTGTTTCCACTGAGCACCCGAATATCTTGCTGGATCATATATAATATTTGAAGTTTTAAAGGTTAAAGTTCTTAAGTCAATCTGACACTGTAAATTGGCCGTACACACAACGTTGGTTAACATCTATAACAGTAGGTGTAATCGTTAGGATTACACTTCGAACATCTTGGGATACCCATCTGGTTATCGTGGTCACTTTGAAACTGACATGGTACGATGCCGTCTAATTCAGGGATAACGGTTTCTACGCATGAAATTATTTAGTTTAAGACGAAAACATAAAAAAAAGGTAAATACTAGGTGAACATAATTGTTATTTACATCCTCTCAATATAGTACAAAGGTGAATAGGATAATATCACCTCTACAATGACGGTATTTCAATTAAATCAGGCACACATACATCATACATTTGCTTTTGACGTTTAATACCGGACATTAATACAGAACACGTGTAAAAACACGTAAAATGAATAGATCACTGTAAATTGTCCGTACCCATAACATTGGTTAACATCTTTACCAGTTGGTGTAATCGTTAGGATTACACTCTGAACATCTTAGTATTCCCATCTGGTTGGCGTGGTCACTTTGAAACTGACATGGTACGATGCCGTCCAGTTCAGGGATAACGGTTCCTACGTCTGAAATGATTTCTTTTAAGCGTAGGTATTCTCTAGGTCTCATGCACAATCATTTCTTTGTTGGTACAATTTCCTCCTCAGGTTTCCAATATTTTCCAATGTCTACACACAGATTACGCTCCCTGACTTTGCAGTAAACGTTGCCTCCCAAATGAAGACTGTAAGACTCGTAGTTTTTTGAAGCCTCATCAACTTTGTCTAAATTATCAACCAAACACTTCCAACGTAACAACGTTAAACTTATTCCTTTCTTCGTTGGTATGTTATTGTTCCACTCTCGAAGGTCAATGCGTTTCTCGCCATGTCATTCGCATACTTGGGCGTATCTTTGTTGACTTAAAGCAAAATTTACGATATCAACTATACTGTTTCAGAGTTCAAACTGACGATTGGTTTTCAAAATGATTGCCCTTTATAAATTGTGAATGACGTCATTGCTTTCCTATTGGTCAGATAACTGACCAAACCGCCTCCAAACTCAGTGTTTATTGCAATTACGTCATTTTCGATAATGCCTGCCAAATAGGTCGACTTGGTAAATGATAGTTAATTACCTTTACGCCATTTTCGATGCCTCCCTAATAGCTCTTAGCATCCTCTGAGGCCTATATGTAGTCCTGTGCTTCAAATGTCAAGGTCACACGTAGAGGTCAAAGATCTAAATGAGTGCTGTTCAATAGGACTGTACCTTGTCCGGCTCACATCTCAACCATTCATCATATGATTCCCAAGTTACTGGGCACACATGATCACTATGATGAGGTGAAGTGTCGCGCTCAAGATCCATGGCTGGATCTTAAATGTCAAGGTCACAATGAGATGTTAAATGTCCAAATGAAGAACCATGCCTCATAGGTTACCCAAGTTACTGGGCACATATGTTCACCATGATATGGTGATGATGGCAGCGGTGAAAACAAATTGTGAAAAAAGGGAAACTGTTCTCTTTTAACCCTTGTCAGTAGTTGTTGCAATTGCATACACAGAACACTATGTCTGTGTAAAAACATTTGGAGAGGGCTCGACATGTTGCATGTGCGCATCTTGTCATTATGTATCTTCCAATTTTAGAAGACATTTCTTTTCATGACTAGTAATTGACTAGCTATACAAGCAAATCTTTGTTGTTGAAAGTACTATGAACATGTACAGGCAATGGAAAGTTCGTGATAAATTGGAGAATGTGAGTCATTTCACAATGATAAACTGTGCTTTTATACGTGAACCCACTATTTCGCAATCAATAGTATGAATAAAAGAAAATTATAAATCAATTAAAGTTAATACAAAACACGTACGCAAAAATAAAAACTCTTCCTGGAATGAGCCGTATTTTACATTTTTAGACTCGTAGCTTTCAACAATAGATTGTTCTGTGATACTTAAAAAATATTAAGAAATAGAAGAGGTACGATATGAATGTTCTTTCTTAAATTGTAGATTGTGTATTTGACGTGTATTTGACATTAATTGTGTATTTGACGTGTATTTGACATTAATTGTGTATTTGACATTAAAATAAGCAACATATATTCCAATTTGTGAGTGATATATCTACAATCGTTTTCTTTCATAATTCCTCTATTAAACAAACGTCAGGTCGATGTTCACATAATGGCTGTGTACCATTCTGAAATGTACGGTCTTGGTGAAGTTCCTCTAGGCAAGGATTATTTCCTAGCCTAGTACTAATTTGTTTACCATGGAATCATGGACTGTCGCTGTGATATAACTGAAATACTGTTGAAATCACCATAAAATCCCTATGAATAAAAGAATAAATTGTATTTTTTAAGAGTTTTCTCTACATATGCAAATGTATGCAATTACAGTCAGTGTGTTATCAAATCGAGAGACCTCAATGTGTTTATCCTGAAATTGATTAACTTCAAAGAAAATATCAATATACTCCGTTTATGTACAAATAAATCAAAATCGTTTGTACGTGAACGAATTTAGATAACAAGTTAATTAAGTATAGTCTTTAACACAGTTTAAATGTTGTCGCGAGTTTTCATGTGTACTTAATTAAATATTCCTTAATTAATAGAGAGTTTCCATGTTTTTGTTTAAATGTCTAAAGGTTGTCTGCTACCGATTTGTCGTCATTGTGAAAGGATTTAATGATGTAATATGTAGTGTTTCGAGCTCTCTCTCCAAAAATTCATGTATATGACGATCGATCTATTTTAATTCGGAAATCGGCTGATCTAAGAATTTGGGATTCTCAAATTGGCTGTCTGATTAAAGGTTATATAAATAGACTCCTTTTGTATATAAATAGATCTGGATTTTCTGAACGTGTACTATTTTTAAATAACATTAAACGTGAATTTAGTATATCTCTTACTCGGCTGTTGGCTTGTTAAATTTCTTGACAATTCTATCAGAGAGATATTAAACGTTGTGTAAAAGAAATTATTCCCCTGTTTCTATCCATGATATTAAACACAAATTAACTCCGTTGCCTTCTATATTATCATTTCTGTCATTTCATTTTGTTGAGCTCGCTTGAAGTGAGCTCTATATACCTGTAACAATGGCGGTTCAGTGTATGTACGTGCGTTCGTTCGTGAGTCCGTCTGTCCGAACCTTGTCCGGTCCGCATCTTAACCATGCATCATAGGATTTCCAAGAAAATTGGCATAAACGTAAACCATGATCATACGGCGAATCGCGCACAAGATTTAGGCCTGTACCTCAAATGCCAAGGTCATACTTAGAGGTCAAAATACAGGATACGTACTGTCTGATAGGCATGTACCTTGTCCGCGCTCGAATCTTAACCAAGCATCATAGCATTTCCAAGAAACCTGGCCCAAACGTTCACCATGATGAGTCGGCATGTCGCGCACAAGACCCAGGCCTGTTGTGCTGCCAATGTCAATGTCACACGTAGAGGTCAAAGATCAAAATGAGTGCTGTTCAATAGGACTGTTCCTTGTAAAGCCAACATCTCAACCATTCATAATATGATTCCCAAGTTACTGGGCACACATGATCACTATGATGAGGTGAAGTGTCGCGCTCAAGACCCAGGGCTCCATCTTAAATGTAATGGTCACACTAAGAGTTTAAATGTCCATATGAAAAACCATGCATCATAGGTTTCCCAAGTTACTGGGCACATATGTTCACCATGATATGATGATGATGGCAACAGTGAAAACAAATTTTGCAAAAAAAGGAAACTGTTCTCTTTTAACCATTGTCAGTATTTTTTGCAATTGCATACAAGCAGCACTATGTCTTTGAAAAAAACCTTTGGAGCGGGCTCGATATGTTGCCTGTGGGCATCTAGTCATTATGTATCTGCCAATTTTAGAAGACATGTTTTTCAATGTTAGCTATTGAGTCATTCAGCAATCGCTGTGCGCCCGCCCGTCGATTCGTGACTTAATCGTGTTTAAAGTTTATAATTTGAAGGCTATCTTCCAATATAGACTATGTTCAGTTAGAAGCTAGATCACTTAGCCAAATTTAAGAACAAACGTGTTGCTTATATAGATGCCATAGTTGTCACTTATGAATGTTGAAAACTTTAGCGAATTCACCAATGGAATTAAAACTTGTGTAACATGGTTAAAAGAGGTTGCGTTGTCAAAAGGAAAAACACAATAGCAAATGACTAGCTATACTTAGTTCAAAATATTGGTCCATAATAGCAAGTTTAATTAAAATCCTGCGGGCACCCTATTCATTTTAAAACTCGGATTAGGTCAAAGTTTAGATCAGTGGGCCAACTTTTAGAAAAATCGTGTTGCCACTTTGGATGCCATAATTGTTACTTAAGAATGTTAAAAATCGAAGCGAACTCACCAATAACATAACAACATGTGTTACAACATATAGGGGTTGCGTTGGGGGAAAAGAAAGCAGCAATTGACTACCTATACAAGCAAATCTTTGTTGTTGAAAGTACTATGAACATGTACAGACAATGGCAAGTTCGTGATAAATTTAAGAATATGAGTCATTTCAAAATGATAAACTGTGCTTTTATACGTGAACCCACTAGTTCGCAATCAATAGTATGAATAAAAGAAACTTACACATCAATTAGAGTTAATACAAAACACGTACGTAAAAATAATCAAAGCGCTGAAAGCGCTGATGGTATAGGGGGCATATGTA
This sequence comes from Serripes groenlandicus, assembly GCA_031761405.1. Lineage (NCBI taxonomy): Eukaryota > Metazoa > Mollusca > Bivalvia > Cardiida > Cardiidae > Serripes > Serripes groenlandicus. The sequence goes on from JASEVX010000012.1 coordinate 18,028,582, forward strand.
AATTGAAAACATATGGCATAGATCATATGGACAAACATTGTTGAAACAATGAAACAATGACCTTTAAACAAACCAAACCAAAAATGTTTGAAGCAACACATATTGCCTGCCAATAACATATACCTCATTTGTCAAAGTTTTACCCTTTTCTTGTATAAACAAAATATCGAAGGACAAAATATTGACAAAAAAAACCCGAGCAGCTACCCTTAATTAAAATATTTCTAGTTCAGAAATCACTAAAGATCCACAATGCATATTGTAATCATGCTGATAAATGAAAGACGATCGAAAGCATGATAGAGTTATGTTTCTTTTGCACTGCACAATTGCAGCTCTGAGTTTCCTATACACCAAGTCTTAAATTGATATATTGGACATATATTGAGACAATAACCGAAGAAATGAAAACATTGAGTTTACACCTAAAAAACAGATTAGATTTGACGAAGTACAAATCTTGGGGAAGCACTCATTAACGAAAAAGGGAATTTCACGGAACGCATGTGTTGCATATAATAAGGGAGAACATTGAAAGACAAAAATATACACACTCCAAACGCAGCATGCTTAATTTATGGTAATGGTGCACTGCAAATCTGTAGGTCATAAATTACATACAAACCAAGTTTGAAATTGATAAAATGAAAGTTAATTGAGACAATCGCTGAACTAAATAAGGAAAAATGGAGATAACTGAAAAAACAGACCAGAGTTATGTACCTAGTACTTTGCCGTTCTCCTGATCACACGGGTATAATTGTGACCACTTTGAAATAAATCTGCCATACAGAAACAACGTGTTAACCAATACATGCAATCCATGACGGACGGACGAATGCACATTCAGGCAGACAGCCGGCCGGACGCCGGATTATACCTCCAAGCTTTACAGACGGAGACAACTCAAGTATTGATTACAGAAGACTGGTTCGATGCGTCAAAACACGTCAGCTTAGATTATGGTATTTGTAAAGTATTTGCAATTTAATTGTATCTCCGAAACGGGACCGGACCGTCAAGGTTAATTTTCAAAAACCTATTTAGACTACATTTCTTGTTTATTTGTCAACAGATACATCTAGGACTATATTACACGTTGATGAACGTTGAGTCTTAAATTAACGCAAATGCATATACATTATAATTTTAGTCCCAAAATCGCTAGAAGCTTCTCAATAATAAAATAAATAATGACCTTGCGGTTATAACTCGGATGTGTTGACAAATTCGGCCAAATTTCTTTCCGACGTTTGACAAAAGTCAATGCGACATGCGTCATTCGTCTTTCACCAATGGCTAAGTCTATGTGGAAACGCAGCCAGTTGCTTGGGAAGATTGTTGTGAGGAGTACTGGTTTGAGAAAACCAGGAAATACATTTGTAGGTGAACTGGCCGCCGTGATATGACTGAAGAAATGTTAAAAACGGCGTTAAATCCCAATCAATCAATGTTGAAATTAACTTATCTATAATTTGTAGATTTAATTTCTATTTCCTAGTAGGTTTTACATACAGCGACACATGAGAATATTCAACACAAAACGCGACCTGTTTTACCAACAATTCCCCAGTAGCGGTGAGACCGTTTGTAACATTATTTCATGGCATGTATACACAGTAGGACCTCTCTCTTTGGACGAATTATGTTGTAACAAGTTTGTTTACAGTATTCCTTAACCTTGACCACATAGACTAAATATACAGCAAACAACATTGAACTAAGGCATAACTATTGACCTGAATTAATAAAAGTATGATTTTGAATAGTGATGAAAACATTGTGGAAAAAGACAAACTTGTTGATTATCATTCATCTGTTAAGGTTAGTCAAATGTGTCTAAAAGGGGCAAAGGTTAAAATAATAACTGTAGACAAATGTTTTCGTTATCTAGGTTATAGAAACAAATTGATTCATGTTTCAAAGCATTGTTTGAAAAGGAGGAATTGCTCATTGTCAGCAATTGCTCCGTTTGCAAATATACTTTCAACATTTGTTTGTAACTAAGTAGCTATAACGGGAACGGTTCAACCCTTTCCCGCTTACAGTCGCTTTTTGACGCATGTGCAGCAGACGGCTGCAGAATTGTTTATCATGACCCATTTCCTCTTTTTCCACAAAGGTTTCAACTATATATTTTTCCCATTGATGTAAGGCAAAATTGCTCGTAATCATTCATCTCTAGCATGTTATTCAAAATGTGTCCGGAAGGGAGAAAGAGGGAAAGAACGTCCATAGTAAAACGTTTAAATATGAAAAGAATTAATTTGAAACGTGTTTGAAAGCATTGTGTGAAAAGGAGGAATTGCTCATTGTCAGCAATAGCTCCATTTTCAACAATATTTTTTAAATATTCGAACTGTTATAGTATCACGGAAAGGGTTTCGCTTCCATGGGAAGGATGTAACCATTTTCCGCCTACAGACGCTTACAGACGCATGTGCAGCAGACGACAATCGAAAACATTGTGACAAAAGGGGAAATTGCTTTTCGTAGGCAATTTCTACTTTTGCCACAATGGTTTCAACTCCTTTCAATAATTGTATTTACAGTGCTTTGCACATTTCTCTATAAGTCGACTGTTGTAAACTAATGGGGTCACAGAACGGTCGACGTTACCTCACACTACTGACATTGAGGTCAACCATAGTTCAGAGTGAGTTTCATTCATAGAAACTATTTTGTCTTATAAATTTATGCAAGCGGAGGGTTTTGTGATTCGGTCGAACCAATGAAATCGTTGAAAAGGCAGATTATAACCAATCAAAACTCGATTTTGGTGTAGGTATACACATGTGGACTGCGGTTGCAGCTTTTAATCCGACTTTTCGAAAGCAGCTTCGCTATGAAATAGTGGCGAAACGCCCCTATCCCAAAAACTCTTCCTGGAATGAGCCGTACTTTACATGTTTAGACTCGTAGCTTTTAACAATTGATTGTTTTGTGAAAATATTGATAAATAGACGAGGTACGATATGAATGTTCTTCTTAAATTGTAGATTGTGTACTTGACATTAATTGTGTATTTGACATTAAAATAAGCAACATATATTCCAATTTGTGAGTGATATATCTACAAGCGTTTTCTTTCATAATTCTTCTATTAAACAAACGTCAGTACGATATTCACATAATGGCTGTGTACCATTATGAAATGTACTGTCATGCTGAAGTTCCTCTACGCAAGGATTATTTCCTAGCCTAGTACTTATTTGTTTACCCAGGAATTATAAACTGTCACTGTGATATAACTGAACTACTGTTGAAATCGCCATAAAATCCCTATGAATAAAACAATTTATTACATACCTATCCAAATTTTGCATTGAAATTTGTGACATAAAATCAATATCAATTTTTAAAAAAATGATAACTAACACTGGGACGATAACACTTTTAGTTTTTTTATATCATCACTAGTGATGATATCATTTTTGCCGGAACTACTTTTTTTATGTTTACTTAAAATGTTGATAGTATGATTTTTGATCTTTATTAAAGTGAAAATAAGATAAAAATGTGTTTCAATTATATTTTAAGATGTCATCCTAAGAGACATCTTAAGAAACTTACAAAAGAAAATATAACGAATGACATAAAACATTGATTTAAACGTGCGGCGTAAACATTAATGGAACAGCCATGGAGCGTCTTAAAATGATGCAGTCATTGGTTACGTAACATTCATACGCCTAAGGCCAAGTCATTTTTTTTTTTTTTATATGTTTCATTCCAGATATATAATAAATAGAATAACTAACTGCATGTTTTTGATATATAATTTATGTCACTCGGGGAAAAAGGAGTAATTTGGTGTAAAATCACCCCTTTTTTCCCTTGTGACATAAATTCTATATCAAAAACATGCAGTTAGTTATTCTCTATAAATTGTATTGTATAAGAGTTCTCTCTACATATGCATGTGTATGCAATTTAAGTCAGTGTGTTATCAAATCGAGAGACCTCAATATTTTATCCTGAAATTGATTTAATTGAAAGAAAATATAAATATACTGCTTTTATGTACAAATAAGTCAAACGCGTTTGTACGTTAACGAATTTAGATAACAAGTTAATTAAGTATTGTCTTTAACACCGTTTGAATGGTGTCGCAAGTTTTAATATGTACTTGAACATTGAAATTATCTGATCTATAACATATTTAAACTGTGCGAAAAAGGAATCCAGTTTCATTCGTTAACCTATTGATACTCGCAACCAAAAAAGCGCCGAAACTGGACTTCAAATTATTATTCCAACACTATTGACAACTCTTCTATAAGCAAAGGGTGACTTCAGCGTGATATATCACACAGTATATCACTCTCAACTTCCGGAACTATTTTTGGCTGTTGAAATTTCCACCCCCGCGTATATTTCATACAACGGTTCTGAGTTCGCATGCATTACAATGCTGGGATTGCCACTTTATGAATGAAGTCACGTGCTTTTGTTGCAAATTCCTTTTGGAATGTTTAATTATAACGGTGACGTTGTTTTTATAAATGACGTCATACACGTGCATGACCAACATTTAAGACGCGCGTACCATGTTACAGCATACTGTTAACCGGTCAAAAAAGTTGTGTTAGCATGAGACCGAAAAAACAAGCCCATGATGAGTATATGCAAATTTGACAAATGTATAATAAAATTAAAATTGTCATGCACTGTTAATAAATATGATTTCAAAATATTTTGTTAGTTGAAAAAATCCATGAATATTTCCAAAACAAATACAATGAGAAGTAAAGATAGAGATCGAGGAGAGCAACGTCATGTCAAAACATAATCCCCGCCCCCCTCCCCCCTAACTTGTATCCCTTAAGTTATTTAAGTTATAAAAATGTGCTAGAATGGAAATATATCTTATTTTGAGTGATATACCGGCTCTTATATCACGATTTTTCGTTCAGGTGTTTATAAATTAATAACTCAGGCCATTCGGCATTCGTGATTAATTACTATACACCTGAACGACAAATCGTGATATAAGAGCCGCTATATCACTCAAAATGAGATCTTTTTTCTAATTAGACGTCATGGAGGGTCAATCGACTAGTGTGACACAGCCCATCGTTGAACAGATTCCATACGAAAAAGGAATTGTTAAAATCATTGATTCGTAATTCAAAACAAACATAAATGTGCTATATTTGAAATAAATCAGAAAACAATGTGGATCTCGAATTAAGTACGACGCACTTTTTTCATGATCATGCAATTTTCCAATTGCCATATTTAATTTCAGAAAGACGTCCTCAACTAAAACAGATCGCTATTTCAGACTGTTGACCTTACTGTTCGAGTATCCCACAAAGACATTATTGGAGTTTTTGCTTTAAAGGCCGGCCTTACGTTTTCTGCTTTAAATTCTTATCTTAATAGTTGGCAATCCTTCCTTCAGGAAAAAATACCCAGGTATCAATATGATCGTCTATTTTCGGAACAAAATTTGAAAAAAAAGATTTTTGATATATCGTTGTCACACAATTTTGTCCTACTTGTCGAATCAAGAAGATCAATGGAATACTGATATTAAAGATATCAGTGGAATGTTTTCCCATCGCTGTGATACTTTTGAGATAGACGAAACTCACTTTCTGAGGATGTGGCAAGGTATAATTGATGCAACGAATTGATTGGCAGATCAGATTTCACACAGTTATTTACAGGAAATGACAGACATAATTGAAGATGTGAAACAAAGGTCACTTCCACCGCCTGGACCATATGTAGAGATATTAAAAGACTTGCTGGGTACATTGAATGGTTCAATCAATGAGTTAAGGGATGACATAATGACATTTAAAAAGTAAAACGACACAAGTACCAGTATCATCGAGAATGCAGGTCATGTTGACCAAAGGAAAAGAGGTGAGTCAATGCTAATACTTGTGTGTTGTTTAATATACAACTGTTTAATTAATTTCTTCGATAACAATTTAGTTCAGAGAATATTTCAATTTGATGTATTTAACGTTATGTCATACAATTCCATGATAGCTAGTTATATTCAACATATTTGATAAATCAATGGTTATCGAAATGAGAGCTTTACGCTATATAACACTATTGAATGGGAGTTTTAATACGAAATTGACTTGTAAATAAAAGACAAATGATCGACAATTTTTTTCCGAAAAGGTCAGTTAGCCGTTTTAGCGAACGAGTAAAACTGGGGCGCGTTTAAGTACAAACGAAGCTACCGTATGATACAGTAACGTGTCTGCTATAATGATTAATATGTCTCCATCTCTCATTCATGAGCTATGCATGAATCAGCCTTTAGATACATACTCAGATACGACAACATATGTGCATAAATTGGCAATGCATCAATAAAGATTGCTTCATTCGGATTTACATTTGTATTATATAGTCATTTTGTGATATGATGGCAACATTTACTATCGCGAAAAATTCATCATTACACTGTATATAAATGTTGATATGTGTGTATATTAATGAAACAACGCAAGCTTTTATTATATAGATACATATAAACGGACCTAGATTGAGTATCTCTTTCAGTTGCTATCCAAGTAAAATTCACAAATCTGATTTAGCTACATGTATTTATATCCGTACGTGATACCGGTTTTTATGGGCACAATTAGGATTGAAAGGCTTAAATCAACGGAATCATGTTTGCTTTTTCTATGGACATGATATCTATAATAAGTTAAAAGATCAGATTAGCTATTCATATGGGTATGTGATTTAAATGTATCTAACTTAACTATATATGTCGGAATGATAATAATTCTATATTACCTGTGTTTCGATATATATGTGCTACAATTTCAGAGCCTGCTACAAAAAGAATGAAGATGTTTGGTTCCAACCTTGAGAAAATGCAAGGTGAGAATTGTAATAATATGTCAGCGATAGTGATTCGCTCCCATTGATGTTTGTATTCTATGATTGCACAACTCAAAAGAGCATATCAACTGAATCCATGATTCATTAATTACACGACATGACATAAAATCCAAAATGTGATATGTATTTAAGATGTGTATGCCTTCATTCGCAGAAAAGGGGATATACTGCTTAACACGTGTCTGTCCGCAGTTGGTGTGTCCGTCGGCAGACCTAAGCTCGTCTGATTGATAACTGGATAATGCTCCAACCTACTGTACTCAAACCATGGCAGGATGATTGGACATTGATATTGAGGTTATCCGGTCAAATGTTAAGAATACATTAACTTTGAACACAAAAAGCCTGTCAAGCTGCATAATGCCACAAATTCGACCCGAAGGTTGGGCTTAAAAGTAGAAGAACCCTATCAATTGTGATGGCATCTGTTCAAAGGTCAACGTCACACTGACCTTGAAAATGTTCCTGTCAATGTGTTGCTCAGGGTGGCATGCTATTTGATATGAGTATCTTGTTTTTATATCGATTGTAAATTGAAACCTTTATTTATCCTTTTCTGATGTCTACTTTCTGATAAGGTGTTTAAGCCCATAGTGTTTTGTCTTTGAAAGAATTTTGATTCAGTGCGATATAAATCAGATTGCAATAAATATGTATTTTTGTGACAGGTTCCTTACAAAGACAATGCTGAACTTACCGGACGCCTTTACAGCACCTATCGAAGCAGCTGAAATGTACAGAAATCTAAATGAATCCAAGCGGCTGTATGTTGTTGGTCCACCATCGAGTTTGTACTTCCAAACTACATTACATGTGATCAAACGGTTTGGTATAGATAACAGGTGTGTCGAAATAAAGGAATGCTTTGACTGAAAGGACGTTAACTCTGATGATGTAGATCTTATTCTTTTTAGAGACCCTTTCGGAATTAGGCAATTAATATCGGACAGAACCCGCCAAACACTCGACTACCTCGATAGCATTGATAAAGAAATTGGCAGAGTGCCACTGAGATAGGGTATAATTGTTATTATAACATCCGATTACGATGTACATCTACAATATATGGACAACTGCTGCCAAGAACCTCACGATAGCGTAACAGATGTTGTGTTTTTTTAGGCACCCACAAATGAAGAGTATCCTCACGTGGTTATTGGTAGGTTACTGTAAGACTATAAAGAAACGCATCTAATTCTTACATCATGTAATCTATTTGAACATAACAAAATATATTTTAGCTAATATTAAATCAATGAAAACGAGCTTTTCGATTCTGTTTAGTATTATCAATTGTCATTTAATAACATAATTTGACGCGTCATTGTTTCACACTAGAACATATAGTTTGTCAATCAATTCAGTAGATCACTTTTGAGTATTACAACTATTTACATTAAGAACAGCGACAAACGGATTTGCCATCAATTTGACCAGCATGATGAATGCATGATTGGGGGATGATTATTTCTCGTCTTCTAAGTTCTGGCGTACCACTTTAGAGCGTAGTCGACCGACAATGGCGTTGTCTAAATCATTGACCCAGTTCTGAAGGGATCATGGTTTAGCACTACAAGAAATATTTGATATGACTAGCATCATGGACTTTTGCGGTTTCCTTTCTGAAAATGACGCTTGATAACACAGTAAATACTAAGGATGTCAACGGTTACCGTATTCCTAACCGGTTAATCGTAAAATTGTGTAACCGGTTACCGTAACCGTATAGATTCATACAAATAAATATTCACTTGCTTAAGGTTTTTGGTTTGTGTTGTTGTTGTTTTAACTCTCATCTCCCGGTCATTTATATATCAGACTAGAACCTCGTTATTGGAACGTTTTCATTCATGTCAACTGGGCCACTAATACGTTTTAGTTGTCCCAGATGTCAACCAACTTTTTTAATTTTATTTTTTTAATTTACAGTTCGGAAATTACTCGTCTTTTTTGGCCGTTATTCGATTTATGATATGTTGAATGAAAGAGGTGCATACCAACTCAGGGGGAAATGTGTTAAAAACTTCAAACTACTCTTTAAATCTTCTAATCGTGTTGGTAAATAATTTACAAATACAACAATTTGAATTTATCACATTCATTCCAATTATTTGTATTATCAAAACAAATGCCTTATATAATTTAAAAACAAATTGTCCTTTAATTAATCCTTAGAATAGCAACAATTATTCGATAAACACTACACACACAAACGGTCATCAATACAATCAAGTGCGGCCGTTTTCACAGTTATGTAAACACTCCCGATCGAGGTGTGAATAATTAACCACTGGACATTTACATGTGACAAAATGAAAAGAACAAAAGGTGAAACACAAGTGTGTATAATATTCTATCTTTGTTTCCGAGAACTCGGTTACTTGAATTACTAAACGATTAATCGAATAACATACGATTAACCGAGTAACCGATTAATCGCTGGCATCCCTAGTAAATAATTAATGTTGGAAAACACGATGGCAACCACCATTTTGAAACTGATAGAATCATGATTCATCTACCAGTAATACTTTGCTCTGACTGTGAAAAGGAAAGACGTTGGTTCTGTGGCAGTGAAGTCATTCCAATCTTACCTGACGTCGAGACATAATCAATCTGTTTAAATTACCCAGGAAAAGCCATGATATAACTGAAAAGTTTGAAAACGGCATGAAACTGTGTGTAAATGTGTTGTGAATTTCGTTTTCAATATGTCGTCTATGGTTGGTTAGTGATAGACCAATATTAGTTGTCTATGCTCTCAATCCAAACTACCGCAGATTTCTGAGGACAGTTCCTTCACATAGTTTATATAAATGACACTACGTGTCAGATTGATAGTTTCAGTGGCGTTCAGAAACATATTGTGAAAGCACGACAACGTTATGAAATCAATGCGCAATGGTGCTGGTCAAAGATACCCGATAGTGCTCCGGTTAAACCCGGGAACATTAGCAGCACCTGAACGGTATCTTGGAGCTGTTTTGACTTAATGGTTTTATTACGTAGCAATACTAAGATATACACATTGAAGTAGCTTTAAACCAAGGCATGTGTACTTCTGCACATTGGAAACTAATTTGTAATGCAACATCATTGCGGCATGGAATGTAAGACTCTTTTTCTGTTAATACTGCCGTAGACTAATTGTAAACCATATCACTAAATTAAGCCGGTGTCTATTTAACTATTAAATCTAAACAATTGTATTGGTTGTGTTTCTTTGTCGTCTCAGTATATAATAGTAGTATTGATGTGTCCTATATTAATTGTGCAGATGAGAGGCCTTCACTGACTCTTGGAAAAGATGAATACGGTGTATTGAAAACGTGACAAGGAAGTACTTAATTGTTGAAATAAATACGATTTCTATATTAGTAGACACAGTATTGCATTATGACAAATAAATTAATATATATTATTACATGTTAAAGAGTTTACACTAATGCAGTGTGGCTAGTGATTATTGGGGGGTTTAATGCCGTTTAAACATTGAGTCAGTCCTATCACGGCAGTATGTTCTACCACCAATAAGTGTACAGACTTTCTCACACCAGTACTCCATACAACATTCTTTCCAAGCAACTGATTCACTGCATAGACTGAAGTCAAATGATGGCAGACGAACTACTCTTGCCATGTTGGCCTTTGTCAAATTTGGTAAGAATGATGCTCAAGCTTGGTTTCTAACTCACATACCCTGCATTTACAAAATGCATCTCCACATAATGTATTACCGGTGCTCGGTTGCAATGTATCTAGACATAATAGTTTGTTTTAAGATATACTGTATAGGCGTTAATATTCCATTTAGTATATATGTAATTGTGTTGATATATGCTTTTAAGCTCACCTTCTGTGGTTACATTTTACCTGTCGTACGTCCGTTGTGCGTCGTGCGTCGTCCCCGTTGTGCGTCGTTAACGATTGCCTTGCTAACACTCTACAGTATACATTTTGCTTGCGATCTACATGAAAGATTATCAGAACATTTATCTCTATCAAATATTGGACAATTTCGAAACTGGGCCATTTGATGTCAAAAACTAGGTCATTAGGGCAACTTGAAAGAAGTTTCTTTTTAAAATTAACACTCTGGAGGCCTCATTGTAGAGTTTAGCATGTTTAAACTTTATCAGAATGTTTGTCTTAATGATAACCAGATCAAGTTCGAATATGGGTTATATTGGGTCAAAAACTAGGTCACTAGGACAAATTGAAGGAAAACCTTTTTAACCCTCTGGAAGCAGAATCTTTGTCGTGATGACATGTAGGCCAGGTTCGAATATGGGTCATGTAAGGTCAAAAACTAGGTCACAAATTCAAATTTAAGGAAAATCTCGAGACTCCTTTTTTTATTTCAGCAGTTTGAGACTTTGTCATTTGTTTTGCATTAGAAATCTCATTGCAGAATGACCCTCTTGTTTTTTGCTTTCTTTTATAGAACATACCAAGGTGTACATAGATTACAACGCTAGTCAGGGATGTTCTTGCCCAACGATTTGAGGAGGCAAAGCAAATAGTGAGACAACACAAAATGTTGACAATCAGTGGACCAAGGTATTCCGGAAAAACATGACTAGCGACTACATTGATGGCTCACTATTCATCAGATCGAAGTGTTCTTCTACGAAGGCCAAATTACATCAGATAAATACGGCTTGGGGATCTGTCTATTGTGCTTGTCGAATACGGGTAAATGTGAGCCTAACAAACAAACGGCAATTGAATGGTATGGCGTATTTAATGTTCTGCTACCTGTATAACTATCTGGAATAACTGAGCGTGACCATAGTCTCAGAGGCGGAATCTTTCAGAAGATGCCAATTACCAACCCATGGTTTACTCCGTTAGGATATAACACTGACCTCTCATGAACTACCTTTTATCAAGCCGGAGCCTGTACTAGATCTTGCAACAGGTATTTAGAGCTTTATTGTCATATAACGTATTAAACACCAGTGAATCACCAGTAATCGATGATTGAATTTCATCTGTCTGAATATTATATCAACTGATTGTAGATTTAAATTAATTTCTAATAAACCCATTGACCAACATTAAGTACCTCAATCGACCGGAATTATATTTTATATATATTACTATGCCATTGAGATTGTGGAAGACGGTGGTTTAGCGGTAGAGCGTCGGCTTCTCGTACAAAAAGTCCCGGGTTCGAGTCCCATGATGAGTGGGTTCTGACGTCGAGCGTGATTAATATAAGCTGAAAGCTTGTTTTGCAATCGATGTAAAACAAAATAAGTTTGAACTTAAACTTAATGAGATTAAACGGTTTATTTATTCGCATTTCCATGTCCGATTTTGTTAATGCATACATTGTGTTTTATTTGAATATTTGTCTACCTAAATGCGATGGTGTTTTGCAAAGAATGCGATGAACTCGAGCTGAAAGGTCCAATGTCACAAATTAAGATCTTGTGTTTTGCTGTTTGAACAATGATGTACAATTTGGCTATACACATATTATATTTAAAAGGTTTCATGCTTGAATGAATTTTGATATTTCTTCACACAATTATTCTCCATAACAAGATGATGTGTCATGCACATCACTAAGACACCTTCTCACAAGGTCAATGTCACAGAAGGGGCTGAAACATTGTCCGTCAGTAAATTCGTGTCCGGGCTGTATCTTCCACATGCTCGAACGGGTTTGGATATTATTTTACACGACTATTCTCCATACACAATGTGCTGTCTTCGTCCATTAGGGGACTTTTGTATTGCTTGCTTGCAATACTCCACTTACTTGTTTGTATGGTTTAGTTCGTTTTTGGTCACAAGTCTTCATTGGTGCTTGTACGATTTGATGGTAAACAGGGAAGATCCTGTTATGAGTGCATGCAGGCCTATATTCGTGTGACGTGGCCAATATATGATAACTGGCTACATATTTAGGAAGCGAACATTGGTTCCACAATATCTCTCTTATTAGCTAACCCTAAGTGTAGGGTACTCACTGAGGTTTTAAATACTCATAACAAAGGTCAACAAGAACAAATTAATATAAATATTTCAGAACATGAATATGCCCGTTATCTGTCGCTTCCTACCTCCTTTATTTGACATCCATCCTCGAGATAACTGATTTCCATGGACTGAGAATGTTGTAACATTCTCGATGATTTTTCTATTGTGTTTCAAGACTTCTTAACATTCCTTAAAGATCTAACCTACTCTGACTCCGAAGCCAAAAGTACAATGCTCCACAGCTAGCTTAGAAGCAAAGCAGTATAAGTGTCCCTTTTCACATACGAATCTCTGCGTGAATATATTTCGCATGTGTTTTAAAGAAGAATTTGAATCCGGGTTATTGCCACATGAACGAGTTTCACAATAATGTTTATATGAATTGGAATAGTTTAGAATGTTCCGAACCTGTCAGCACTTTCCTGTCTAAAACATAGTATGCTATCATCGGGCTGTCGTTGGAGTCTATAAGAGTGGAAAACAAAATATAAATATTTGCATTCATATGCCATCTTATCAGATAAAGAGTTCCTAAATGATTTTCTCATATCTCCATTATAGTGTCGTATATTGCACTATAGTGTACTGTAGTGTAGTGTACGTAATACTTTTTTTTATTTCCACACTGTACATGGTGTATTGAATATATTATGATATTCTAGTCAAAGACATGTTAAAACTTTCATATCTAAAAATAGTATGGCATCAACAGGTTTTTGTCTTAGTATATGAGATTGGGAAATACACAATGAGTGCTTTCATTCAAATGATTGAAAGCATCACATCAGGTAAAGTGTTCGTGAATGTTTTTTCTTTTATTGCAACACTGTTATGTACTGTAATACTTATGGGTATTCTGGACAAAGGCATGTTAACAAGGACAAGGAGAGTTGAAGTATGTGGTTCGAGGAACCGAATAGTCCTATCAAGGTGGTTCACAAATTCTGATATACCAACTGCTGGTGGTCGATACAGGTCTGCTATCCATGTTGGTGATCGTAAGTTTGATCTGTTCCTACATTATTTTACCAAATAAAGTCCGCCAAAAGTGACGATCGAACTTGGCCTAGCCCTTAAGGCATTTAACGTTGTTACCAAGTTTGAAAAAAAACCCGGTTCACATTTGTGGCAGTTATTGCACGGAAACAGGAACGAACGACATTTTTTGTTAATTAAGGGGCCATAACTCCACCGAATAAAGTTCGCCGAAAGTGACGATTGAACTTGGTCTAGCCCTTAAGGCATTTAACCTTGTTACCAAGTTTAACAAAAAAACGGTTCACATTTGTGGCAGTTATTGCACGGAAACGAAGTGTGACAGACAGACGGTAAACCCAAATTAATAACCCCCTTTTTTCTTCGAAAAAGCGGGGGATAATAAAACTTTGAAGTCACATTTGGCACGTACACAAAACATATGTATTCTGAAAGCTTAAAATGTCGATTCAAGTTAAAAATACAATGAACAACTGGAATGTCTTTGTATTTTGAATAATGACTGGTTTAAAAGACACAGATATTGGGATTTCTAAATTATATTAATTTTGTTCCAAAAATTGATAGACTGACATTATTCATAAGGATACAATATTATCAAAACGTGAAGTATATCAAAATAGTTTTATCTACTGCAATACTGCAATGTTTAGACTTCCGGAACAAATCTTTGTTATTTTCATATCTTCAATAGTTTTTGAGTTTTACTTGCTACAAATCAAAGTGAATCAGAATGATCTTAAAACTCTAATTGATAATAACATAAACACAAATAAGCTTAAAACTGGGATTATTAAATATCTGTGGCCTAAAAAGAAGATGCCAATATCCAGAATTTCAAAACCTAGTAAATCAGTATGATATGTTTTATGTAATGGAAACTAAGGTTGACAAACATGACCTTATAAATGGAGAAGGTCTCTAATAAAGCTGAATAGAACCGCATACCACTCTTCAACAGTTTAACGACTCTGTCACTTCAAAGAATCCTTTTAAATCACATATAGAATCGACATGAAACACAATTGATAAACAATTAAACTGTAACACACTTTATTAGAACCATCTGCAAACCACTACTACTAACACAAACATAGATTAGTTACTGCAAATAGTAAAACTATGAATGGAAACTAAAATAATGAATACAAAATCCCAGTCACACGCTACAGGTCATGGTCCGTGCAATCACTAATACACCATACGATTCCAAGAATAAATGTGTAGTATGCAAATTAGCTAGTGACCCCAATTTTACCATTTACTAAGTACCATTACACGCTCTAAAAATAGCATGACTTTAATCCTCATCTCCTCCTAAACCGCAGGAACAACTTCAACCACACAGGAATGTTCTTTTGGTAGTCCTCTTGGTAGTTGTTGCGGCATCAGAAAGGGGGCAAAATATCCAAACTTTAAAAATCTTCTACCCCGAATCTGCTTGTCAGATTTCAATAGTATTTGGTAGAAATGTTCCTTGGGTGACCCTCTACATAAATTGTTCAAGCCATACTGATTGGTCGAAAAACATTTGCAGTCAGGCGGGATCAGAAAAGGGGCAAAATTTGAAAATTTGAAATTCCATTTTTATGAAAGTGCTTGTCTGATTTTAAGAAAATTGAATAGGTTTCTTACTTCAGTGATCCACTACTCAATTTGTTCAAGCCGTATTGATTGGTCACAAAAAATCATAACAACCAAGCGTCATCACAAAAGGGGTAAATTGAACTTTTAGCTATAAATGACAAATCCTACCATTCCACTTGACCAATTTTCAACTTGACTTCACAGGAATGTTAATTTTGTGGTCCTCATACAGTATGGGGACATGTTTTATCTCACTTGATCTAAACGAATGTGTGAACACAAAGCCGTCGAAGTACAGTTCTTCATTGCCATCATCTTAACGAACACGCTCCAAAAAGTTATTTGCAGAAGCAAAGATATAGACTATATAGGGCAAAGATGTTGTTGGGACATTTGCCATATTTATCTCATTTGTCCCCAGACTTAATGGGGACATCTATTATCTCAAATTGTTAATCTCGTTTTGTCCTCAGACAGTATGGGGACAAACATGCTGTAGGGACATTTGCCATATTTATCTCGTTTGTCCCTAGACTTACTAAATACTTGTACTATTCTAAACTTTTTACCTCCATTTGTCTTTAGACAGTATGGGTTCACATCATATCTCACTTGATTTGAACGGACGTCTGTTAAAAACACTGTATGGTCATTCAATACTTGAATCTCAATTTGTCCCCACACTTATGGGGACATGTTTTCTCGTTTGGTAGAGATATTTGTTGTCAACATTAGACATGTAAGTTCCTTTCTGATCTAATATATACTGGTTTTTTTATGAATATGTATATTTGTCATCATAAGGTCATTCGAGTCTTGCTATCCGTATAAAAAATAACGCTGAATTATGGATTGAGTACTATAATTCTGTTATGACATATTCCTCACAGCCCTTTGGATACATAGTGACTTAGCTGCATGGCCCTGCTAGTGCTCATATCTGTTAATTCAGGGAGCGTACCAGGTCCGGAAACACTTATTCGTTACGATTTCGCTATTTGTTCTCACCGCTGACTCATGTGAGAAAGTCTTTTGCAGAGAATCCCAGAAAACATGGACTGGGTATATAAGTTAAAATTGTTGAAAATGGCGTTAAATCCCATTCAGTCAATCAACCAAATGCCTGATTTGTAAGTCTGTATGATACTGGATACTCAAAATTCACCTTATGTTAATCGATTTCGTTTTCAAGCACCGTCGCTATCAATACACATGTGTGTTTGTTTGAATAGCGTAACCATCCGACCAACAAGATAAGTTTATTGCAATTTATAATCTTCAAACTTCGTATATGGAAGTATAATGACTTGCACAATTTTAACAAAGCTATTACACCAATAACCAATTGATGACAATAGAAGTGCTGAAGTCATCTGCCAAGTCCCATGCTGACCTAACCATTTCGTTATGGCTACCTTTTCACAATTTTCCACATAAAGCCCCATCCCCTTTGTAGTCACACCAAAATAACACAATAAGAAAAACTGCAGAACTACAAATTAGACCAAGCAAAATCAAGAAATAGAGTAATGTTTGTTTTATTTTTAAAATCGTTTTGAACATAACTTTTTTTACAATCATATGGGAGAGAGTACAACTCTTTGCTCTATACATAAGACAAATCAATGCACTGAACGTGCTGACGGCCTGGAGGCTGCAGGAAAGTTGGAGAAGTAAGGAAAATGTGAAAGGAAATAACAATTACAGCTTATGTTTATGTATTTATTATTAAGAAGTTGGAAGATCATATCAAAAATAGTAAATATTATGAAACTGCCAATTTGAAAACAGGAGGACCTTGTTGGCACTACATCGCTCACCTAGGTGCAAGAGCTCACAAGTATACACATTTAAGACATGAAGAATCAAAGGAAAATTTGACAGCAGATTTAGGCAGAATATTTTGAAGTTTATGCCTTATTATATTGAGGTCAATGTTAAATCAACTTCCATCAAGTAGAAACAAATCTCTAAACCATGTACTAGACAGAGAGAAAGTGTTTGATCAATGAAAAACTCATAAAGACAATTATTCAGAAAAATATTCAAAATGAAACCTCCAGAGTGTTATCAAGATTTTCCTTCATTTGGCCTAATGACATATTTTTCATTTTTACCTGATATGACCCATATTTGTAAACGGACTAGATATTATCAATACAAACATTCTGACAAAGTTTTAAGATGCTGAAGCAAAGAATGCGGCCTCCAGAGTATTAACAACATTTTCCTTCAATTTGGCATAGTGACCTAGTTTTTAACCCGGCATGACCAATATTCCAACTTGGCCTAGATATCATTAAGATAAAGATTCTGACCAAATTTTAAAAAATGTGGTTTCTACAGTGTTGACAAGATTTTCCTTCAATTTGGCCTAATGACCTAGTTTTTGAACAGACATGACCAATTTTCAATGCTCAAGTTAAAAATGCAGCATCCAGAGTGTTAACAAGATAACCCTTCAATTTGGCGTAGTGACCTAGTTTCCGACCTAATATTACCACTAGTCTAACTTGTTCTCAATATACTTATATACAAAATATGCGGCCTCTAGAATGTTAGCAAGCTTTATCTTCAATTTGGCATAGTGACCTATTGTTTGACCCGGCATGACTCATATTCGAACTTGACTTAGATAGCATTAAGACAAACATTCTTACGAGAATGCTGTTGATACCTCCACAGCACTTGAGGGCACCTGCACAGCGCGATAGGGTCGCCCGGTGAGAGAGAGGTTGGCGATTGCACTCTAACGCTACAGCCTTATTATTGGATCATTGGTGGCTGAAGAGGAAAGGCATGGTCTCATTCACTTCACTGCCACTCCCCCTCTCTTGTGAGTTTTGCACTCTCATTCTCCTTCAGTCATCCCATCTTTTCTAGGGCATATTGTAGTACTGTTATTCTGACACTTTTGTGATAAACTGTGTGTTACCTTGTTACCTTCTGTGAAGAGCGCGACTAGTTGATCTGATGAATGAGGCGATGAGCCGGCTTTCATAACCTGCGAGCCACAGTGGCTGGTTTGCCAGACGCCGGCCTGTCCCCGGTCAGTGTATGCACGATTTCCGGCAGGGCTCTGAGCGGCGTCTGGTTTATCTGGGTAATCCACAATTTGGCCCGGCGCTCGCCCGATGAGTGTCAAGCTTAGTCGGACATCGGCCAGGCATCAGCCAATTAATGTGCGATGAGGTTTCATGTTCGAGTTAAAAGTCCGCAAACTACTCGCAAACCTATCGCAAGATAATTGTGACTGGGGTTTAAGTGATGGTATGCTACGGTTTTTTTTAATTCATAAATATGCCCGGTAAACCGTCACTGCATTTCTCACGCGACTTCTTTGTTCTTTTCCGCTCCACTTTGCGAATGTTAATAGTTAATAAGCTTCCATATTTGACCTCTCTGCGCATTAATTCCTAAAACATTTGTTAAGCTTAAATACAGTTTAGATGAATCCATGTTCAACTATTTTTCTCGGGCAATCTCACCCTAAAATGTGTTGTTCGGTGATAACAGCAATTGGCAGGCTGCTAACTTCGAAAAAATGATTTTACTACTATGACCAGAAATGTATATGGACAACAAAGGGTAATGCATACTCTTCACCCGTCTTAAGCATCCTTTAATCAGATCTGTAGGTTTCCGACATTCTCAGAGTTACAGTACCGTGGTGCTTAATTTCCTTAAATACGATGCATTTCTGTATCTGGTTCTGTTGGTTTCAAAACAACCGCCATTACCAAGGGACATCACTCTATTTGTTGCCAATAACATAGAGGGGTAGCTACATGTACATACATGTACGTATACATATATATGCTGTTAGTATTACATCCAGTAGGGTCATTAATTCCACGCCAGTGTGACTTTGTGTGTCACCGAAGGGAAGATGTTAAAAGACTTCTTTTCGCATAAAGCGAATAGCTGTAGTGGCACTCTGCGAATGACATACATGGGTAAATCTACATGTTCATGCGTCAAGTTGTATACGATCAAGTTGTGTCATTAGTTCAACAACAGTATGAATTTGTGTGACACCGAAATGAAGATACTATAGGACACTGTTTTGCATAACTCGAATAGCTGGAGTGGCACTACGCTTATGACATAAATGGTATAATCCACATGTTCATGCGTCAAGTTGTATACGATCAAGTTGTGTCATTAGTTCCACGACGGTATGCATTTGTGTGACACTGAAATGAAGATACTATAGGACGCCGTTTTGAATAACTCGAATAGCTGGAGTGGCACTACGCCAATGACATAAATGGGTAAATCTACATGTGCATGCGTATACCTAAATATAACCATTAATATACAATCAAGAAAAATCAATAGTGTCACACCCACCAGTGTGCCTTTGTGTGACACCGAAAGGAAGATGTACCAGGACTTCTTTGGCATAACGCAAATGTCTGAAGTGGCACTGTGCCGTGAAAATATTTATGAAGGGGGTAAAACTCCATTGACAAAACTATTGAATAATTGTAAATCCTTTCTTTATAACCCATTGTAAATTTTTCGTAAACGAAATTACTGTGACGTTAGCGCCGCAATAAGCGTGGTACTAATAATGTGCCACAGACAAGGTCGACTAACGAATTAACTACTCGTGCTTTACAATCTCTTTTTTTAACAAGATGTTTTCAAATCCGTTTTCTCCAGGGTTGACAAATCATTTATATATCAGAACAGGGGGTTAAGAGGTGTTTCTGTTCAAATAAACCACGCATTTATCGATCATTCCGTTTTTGTTAAAACATTAAAGGGATTCTCTCAGGACTTAAACGGCCGAGTCATATTAAATACTTCAAAAATGGTAGTAATGATTTAACCCCCTTGGCATTCAGGATTATGAGGTTAGCCTTACGACAGACGCGTTTGTGTCAGGGTAAATGAATCAGAATTACTGGTAACTTTCCCAGGAAATGCCGCAGCATAAATGATAAATTGTTGAAAGTTGCGTAAAACGCCATAAAAAACAAACACACAAACTAATACTAAATGTGGCAAAGAAGCTAAAAATGCTCGCAAACGTGATTATAATAACAACAGTTAACGTTACATCGTGAAAATATAGCCGTATATCGTGACGTAATTTCTTAGTCTCTTGCTTTATGATTCTACATAGTATCAATAGTAGTAGTGGAAACTTTCGAAAGAAATACTACCAAAACAAAATAATACCTAAATTGGTTTGCGAAGGCTTTAGATTAAATTTATACTTATAATAGTTTGCCCGATTAAAAAGGTAAGAACGCCCCTTTAACGCATTCGTCTCTATACGAGTTATATCGAGTAACATGACATTATCTTTAAATGTTAATTAATTTACACGCATTTTCGCTAATATAACCGTTGCACGATCAATTGGCATATCAATGAAACGAGAGAGAAGGTGCGGTTTTTTTACAGTGACATTTTCATATTAATTCGGAAAAAGTTTTAGACAAAATGGCGTCTGAAGTTAATGTTGCCGATCACGAATCAGTGGAAGAAAATACTCTGGATAAAGTCGGAGGATCGGATATCGATAGTGAAGAAAATACCCTGGATACATTAGGAGGATTGGAGATCGATAGTGAAGAAAATACTCTGGATACATTAGGAGGATCAGAGATCGGTAGCGAAGAAAAAGTACCGGTATGTACTTATGGGTTTGACATACAGGATCGGTTAACAGATTTGATTTTAATCGTTGAAGATAGACGTTTGTGTGTTAACAGAGTCATGTTGGAAGTTTTCTCATCCGTCTTCGGGGATTTGTTTAAATCTAAATTGAAAGGGAAAGATGAAAACGTGGTAGAAATACCTGATGCGAACTATAAAGAATTTGCTGAATTCCTCGCATGTATGTATCCAAATAAACAGCACAGAGTATCGCAAAGTAACGTCCTTATCATCTTACCGCTGGCGTTTCATTATAAAGTTGAATTTCTTTTGGACGAATCTGAAGTCTTATTAACGTGGGTAACTTCACAAACAGAAGACGAGGAATATTTGATCAGATGTTTGGAAACTGCAAGACGATTCGGGCTGACGACATTGAGGCAGCACTGCTTTGACCTTGTCGTGAAGAAACGCAAAGAAAACGTTCAAACCCTGGACAAGGAAATGGATACAGACGATAAAGTTGCCGTATTTGAAGAGCTAATGCCACACCTTCGTTCCGAAGTTTGCAAAATGAAATTTCTCTCGTCTGATACAGAACAGAGTGAAGTTCTGGAAATCGCCCACTTCAGCAACGCAAAATACAAAAAAGAACAGTTTAATTTCTTTGGCAAAACAATTACCAACTTAAAAGAGTGTCTGACAACAGAAGTTTGGGACACGAAATTTGCTGTTACAGTGCAATGTTGCCATGACGCAAAATTTAAAATGTGTCCAGTATGTTGTGATTTAACCCTTACCCTTGATACAACATCATTGACAAACAACTGTTATGTGGCGATCAAGTTTGTCCTCCAAAACAACATTCCGGGAAAACAGAACATGTGTTTACAAAAGAGGGAGACTATGACACAGGGATCTCAAATAATCGTACCGTTTCCTTGGTACAAAATAAATGGACTCGACCAAGGATTTCAGTGGAATGACAAGTTCACGGTAGTGATGCATATTCTTGTAAACAAACCCGAGTGAATGATTAGACGCAGAACGGGAAAGACCGTTCCGGAACATCCGGACGCCTCGACAAACATATAAAGAAGAGTTGTCCGTAAGACAGCGCGTTCGACTATTCAACCCCTTATTAATTACTGAAATATGATCTCTTATGTAGTTGCAGGATATAGAGTTATCAAACTTGATTATTTACATAGGTTGAGAAGCATTGTAGAAAGTTTCAATGCAATACATCTAGTAGTTACTGAGCTATGAAGAAATAAATGTACGTGCATGCAAATTTGTGACTTGGCCGCCGACGCCGGCGCCAGGGTGAGTAGAATAGCTCTCATATTCGCCAAATAGTCGAGTCGAGTCCCGGTAGCTCAGTCGGTAACGACGCGAGGCTATCAATTCAGGGGTTGTGAGTTCGAATCCCGGCTCGGTCAACTTTCTTTCCGACGTTTGACAAAAGTCATTGCGACATGAGTCATTCGTCTTCCACCAATGGGCTAAGTCTATGTGGAAAAGCAGCCAGTTGCTTGGGAAGATTGTTATGTGGAGTACTGGTGTGCGAAAACCAGGAAACATATGAGTAGGTGAACTGGCCGCCGTGATATGACTGAGAAATTGTTAAAAACGGCGTTAAACCCCAATCAATCAATCAATCAACTCCAAATAGTCGAGCTAAAAATCAACAGTAACAAGTCAACATATTTTGCAAACTTGCCTCTCTGGATCAATATTTAAAAAGGGATCCCATGATCTCTCCTGTGTGACATTGTATGAAGTTCAATCTCATTAAAGTCAGAACTAAGTATTTCGATGTACATAATTTGGATCTGACAATCACCACTTCTCTGTCTCTCAAATCAGACCGAAATACTTTAATGAGATTTGATGTATTCTGAGCTTGATATTAATATTTATATAATAAAACTTATGTTAAATACAAAAAAAAAAATGGTAGTCTGTGTTAGAGATCTTATTACAATAAAGAATTGGTTTAAAACAGTCTTGGTTTTGCAGGATTTCATAATTCAACTTTATCGGAATCCTATAGGGGAAGTGGAACTATCTCAATGAAATAAACGGTTAAACTACATTTACATACACTGGAAAGACACTGTGTCAATGACATAAACGGGTTAAACTACATTTACATATACTGGAATGACAATGTTTCAATGACATACACGGGTCAAACTACATTTACATACAGTGGAGTGACACTGTGCCAATGACATAACAAGGAATAAACTACATTACATACACTGGAGTGACACCGTATCACCGTCATAAACGGGTTAAACTACATTTACATACACTGGGGTGACACTGTATCAATGACATAAACGGGTTAAACTATATTTACATACTGGAGTGACACCGTGTCAATGACATAAACGGGTTAAACTATATTTACATACTGGAGTGACACCGTGTCAATGACATAAACGGGTTAAACTACATTTACACACTGGAGTGACACCGTGTCAATGACATAAACGGGTTAAACTATATTTACATAAACTGGAGTGACACTGTGTCAATGACATGAACGGGTTAAACTACATTTACATACCCTGGAGTGACACTTTGTTACTGACAAAAACGTGATCAAACTATATTTACATACCGTGTCAATGACATCAACATAAGAAAAACTACCTTTACATACACTGGAGTGGCAATTTGTTATTGACATAATAGAGGTATTTCTGAGCCAAAACACACTGGCCTTGTTGAATAACGCTATTGTACATTTTCTTTGGGAACGGACATGGGAATGCTATACCTTTACTTTATTATGTATGTGTGGGAAAATGCCTCGCCGGGTACCTTCGCGACGAATGACATTGTCGTATCGAAGACGATTTAAACACTCCATTTTCCAAATGTTTTCCAAAATGTCTACTTCATGGGTGTCAAAAACAACTCTGTATCAGTAAAGTGTTACGATATAAACCTTATCAGATAAACCGGGCATTAATCAATCGTTTCTGTTAAACTTTTAAAAAGGTTCTCTCCGTCTAATACGGCCGGGTCATACTAAAGACTTTCAGAAATACTGACGCTCTCTCCTTAGCACCCCAGGAGTGCGGTGGAAAGCATTAAGACTGACTCGCTGATGACAGGATAACTGGTAACTTACCCAGGAATCACTGTGGAATAACTTAATAGTGTTGAAAAAAGGCATAAAACGCCTTACAAAAAAAACACACATTAATACTAAATGCGAAAAAGAAGCATAAAATTGTCGCAAACGTGATTGTTATTACTAAACATTATATTTCAACGAGAAAATATAGTCGTACATGATGAGTTAATTTCTTAGTCCCTTGCTATATGCAATAGTAGGATAACAAGATAATAAATGAATTGTATCCACGATCCAGGGCCATCATGTTTATGGTTACGCGACGGCCATCTTGGATGCCATTTTGGATTTCTCGTTTAACCAGTCACGTGACATAAACTTTGATAACACCAAGGCATTCTATGATCCCAAAAACATGGCTCTACAGTGAGTAATAAGGGAGATATGTCTATTTTATAGTAATGTCGGCCATCTTGGACGCCATCTTGAAAACAACAGTTTTTGAGGGGTCGGATTGTGGTAGACTTTAAGTATGTTA
Organism: Serripes groenlandicus; assembly: GCA_031761405.1. NCBI lineage: Eukaryota > Metazoa > Mollusca > Bivalvia > Cardiida > Cardiidae > Serripes > Serripes groenlandicus. The sequence continues at coordinate 18,053,286 of JASEVX010000012.1, forward strand.
TTCTCCACTACGAATACCTCCAAAAACCGTTGAGAAACCTTTTGTGACAATTTCTTTGGAGTTAGGGGGTATTTTTTTCATATATTGACCCGACTATTGATTTGCGTAGGTTTTTGGACTGCATTAATCCCTTCACACATACATACGCTTACTGACTCCTCTGCAACAGACAACTTTTGAAAATATTGTTGCAAAAGGATAATTGCTCTTAAATTGTTGATTCATTTTTAGAGATTTCCCTATTTAAGCGGATATGTTTTCGAAATCGTCTGCTGCCAATTTGTTGTAAGTGGAAAAGGGTTTATTGAAAATATATTATTTATAAAAGTGTCGTTGCTTTCAGTCAAAATAGAGACGTTTCCTAAAGTAACATGAAGGTAATACCATGGCTTAAATGGGAGTTATAGTCTTTTAAATTTTCACTGATTAACAGGAACATCTATTTCGATAATCGTCAAAAGATAACACACAGTCGATTTTCATATCAATAAACCGTAAGAGCAAGTGTTTCGTAGCGTAATTTAAATATAATTCGGAAAGAGGTTTAAAATAAAAATGGCGTCTGCAGTTAATGTTGCCGATTTCGAATCAGTGGACGAAAATAATCTGGATAAAGAAGGAGGGTTAGAGATTGCTGGTGAAGGAAAAGTACCGGTATGCACTTACGGGTTTGAATCCGCTGTGGTCGAGTGGTTAGCGTCGGGGATTAAGAAACCGGGTGTCCCGGGTTCGATCCCCAGTCGCGGCACTACGGTCATGGTGGAGTGCCCTTGGGCAAGGCACATTTTCTAGCCTAGTACTGGTTTGTTTACCCAGGGATCATGAATAATTAAATTTAATTGCGCGCTAAATGACCTTAGCTGTCGATGCGCCATAAAACAATATACATTCATTCATTCATTCATTACGGGTTTGACATACAGGATCGGAAAACAGACTTGATTTTAATCATTGAAGATAGACGTTTGTATGTTAACCGGTTCATGTTGGATTTTTCCTCGTCAATCTTCAGGGATTAGTTTAAATCAAAATTAAATGGCCCAGATGACATCGAGGTTGAAATACCTGACGCGAACTATGCAGACGTTGCTGAATTCCTCACAGTTATGTATCCAAATAAACATCACAGAGTATCGCAAAGTAACGTCCTTACCATCTTACCTCTGGCGTTTCATTATAAAATTTACTTTCTTTTAGGAGAGTCTGAAGTCGTATTAACGTGGGTAAAGATATTTGAAATTTGGACAATCTGTAATATGTGAACTGTAAACTATCGTCTTATTCGATATGAAGTGACGCTAGTAAATTATGTGAATAGACCTGAGTTGGGGGTCGAACATGTCAGTTATAAATCATTTTACAATGACATTATATCGGAACATGTAAACGATGGTCCGGGAAAGCCACCATAAACGTATATGTGATTACACGTGTGGAAGAAACCCTGCATGCACATCCATGCAAAAGATCCGAATACATAGGAGTCGTCCCCGCGAGAAAACCAACATTGTGGATTCTGCGTAAAGTGTCGACCCGGATCAGCCTAGGCATACCGCGCGGGCTAACTCGGACAGACACTTTTCGCCTCCTGTGGATTTTCTGTTTCAGGAATCACTACTCTATCTATCCCCCCTTAGACGGAATGTGTCGGCCGGATCAGTCTGCGCGGACAGCGCAGGCTGATCTGGTCGATACATTACGCAGATATATTGATATGAGCCGTTCCGCGAGAAAACCAACATTGTGGACTCTGCGTAAAGTGTCGACCCGGATCAGCCTAGGCATACCGCGCGGGCTAACTCGGACAGACACTTTTCGCCTCCTGTGGATTTTCTGTTTCAGGAATCACTACTCTATCTATCATCCCCCCTTAGACGGAATGTGTCGGCCGGATCAGTCTGCGCGGACAGCGCAGGCTGATCTGGTCGAAACATTACGCAGATATATTGATATGAGCCGTTCCGCGAGAAAACCAACATTGTGGACTCTGCGTAAAGTGTCGACCCGGATCAGCCTAAGCATGCCGCGCAGGATAATCCGGACAGAAACCTTTAATCTCCTCTAGATTTTAGGTTTCAGGAATCATTACTCTATACCTCTATCCCTCTGAGACAGAATACGTCGGCTCGGATAAGCAAGGACCATAATGTTAGTTATCTCGTTGAACTGCTCAATTATTGTTTTACATAGATTCCATTAAACCTTTGTTTACTAAGTGGCGGATGCCCTGACTGATCTGGATCTACACTGTCTGAAATGTCATACAGTCGGTTTTCTCAGAACGCCGCACATGTTCTATTTTATCCCTGTATAAAATAGTATGGTAATGGAATGGTCTAAAAACAACGTCTTTTATATAAACTTGAATGTATAGCGTGAATATGTAAATAACTATGAATATCTTTTGTAGATTTAATCATATTTTTATAATGATAAACGAGAATACTAACTTCTGGACTTGAATTGTGTGATATCTATATAACACAATTTATGTCAAAACAAACAGTTCATTTGTTGACTATACGTTGTGCAGGATTTCACATTTCAGCTTTACGAGGTTCCTATAACTGGAGCGGAACGATGGCATTGACATACACTGGGTAAAACTACATTACCATACAAAGTTGATTAAGTGTTAATACCTTTAAATAAAATCCAATTGTTGATTTACATAGATCAACATAAAAGGCTGATAATGAGTCGTACCAAACGAAGACAACTGTCATTATGCATATGCAAACAGCGATGACATAAACAAAGTTTCACCAGAACCTTCTCCCGCCACATGTATATATGTATACGTACATATACCTTTTAGTATAACATCCAGTAAAGTCATTAGTTCCACGCGAGTGTACCTTTGTGTGTCACGGAAAGGAAGATGTAATAAGACTACTTTTAGCATCACGCGAAGTGGCAATGAGCCATTGAAATATTGAAAAGGGGGGTAAAAACTGACAAACACTATTGAATAATTGTTAATTGCTTCATTTAAACCCATTGAAGTCTATTGTAAATGTTTATTAAACCAAATTACTGTGAAGTTAGCGCCGCAACAAGCTTGATACTAATAATGTGCCACAGACAGGATGGGACAACGAATGACATGCTCGTAACGGTAACGATTTACACACTCGTGTTGTGCAATCGCTTCTTTTTACAAAATGTTTTCAAAAGCTAGAACCGAAATGAGAAAATAAACCTATAACATTAGGGTAATTATTGATTGGAATAACTTGCCCTCAACAGAAATTGAGGCACCTACACTCAATATATGTAGCTAACGCATCAAAATATGTTTCATCGTGAAAAAAGCTCCAAATATTGAAGTAAACAGATCAAATCGTTTATGAAATTGACATGTTTTTAGGCGATGTGGGAAATTGAAATGTTTCATTTGTGGAAACCAACTGATGTCTTTTTTAGATCCTTGTAAACTGGAATAAATCATACCTAAAAATAAATCGTGGTTTTCCAAAATCGACTTACTGAGTGCAAGCAGGGACGCTATATTACTATGTTATATCTACATGTATGTAGTATAAACCCACAAATAACAGCTTTAAATCATATTACAGCCACCAGAAAAATTAGCCGGATAGGTGAATATGAATAGATACAAGCTCTAATTACAAGAAAATCTCTCGTTCCGTTATATCATCATTATATTTGCCATTTTCAGAACATGTCGTATTTTCTGAAATTAAAAGTAAGATTCACTGCGGGGTAAGGTTAACATTGTCTGTCATGCGGTATGCCAATTGATTGACAGATTTAATCATGAATTAAAGTATAAGCAAGTTTCTAGATTGTTGGTTTCTCCAGAAAGAACCATAACCCATGATGCTATAATGGCCGTCTAAGGAAATTAAATTGCTTCCATTGGCCTAGAGATTGGAAGAATAAAACACATTTCAAGGCCTGTAAGTTTTTATTTTATGATCTATATTACTTCCACATAGAGGACACACTGTAATATTTACTGAGCAATTAGAACAAAGTCTGTGGTGCTGACAGGGTAGGAATAACGTATTGATGTCTTCAGTTTTACAGTGCATACAGTACAGCTGAGCTTTCAGTTTCGCGTGCTCTTCTAATACATCTGAAATAAAGAAAGTTCAATAATTAATAACTGCTCCACCAAAACCATCATTTAGACATGGCGATCAGTGTTGATCCAGATACACCTGTGCATCCACACATGTTGATCTGTATCTGCACTGTTCACCATTTTGCCACAGACAATTGTATAGCCTACTCTGTATCAATATCAGACTACATGAATCCACATGGACATCTGTATATACATATTTCATAATATACACTAAGGTTTGTTTTCCCGATGCATGCTTGGCTATGATGTAAAAGTCGTTAAACTCAAATTGACCAACCAACCAATCAATCAATCATTTTTAGGAATATTTAACTTGGTAAATAACCAATACCTATAACAAATGAGGTGACGATGTGACAGACGGACATACAGACATACGACCTCGAAGTGACCCCTAGATGTCAACTTGCTGGGGTGGGTGACATAAGACGTAGAGATGTCACGAAGACTATCAACATAATGGCACTATACAGTTGAGCGGTTCTCCGCGAATACCAACCATACTGAAGTGATAACACATTATGGAAATAGACTTGCCTACACATCCACGGAAAGGATCCAAATGGATATTGCTCTACAGTAGTTGATTTAAACCCTTTATAACTAATTGGTGAACCAGATTACACTGTGCGGATGGGCTTGCTGATCTGTGTCTATACTGGTCGCATATGCCTTACGGTTGGTTATCGCAGAGCACTGCTTTATTATATCTTAACTATTTCGTACTATTATAATATATCCCACTCGACGTCTGCTTCTTGGAGACATAACCAGTACCCGTGCAGTTTGCGTAGAAAAACTCCTAAAGGTAGATCAAAACTTACCTTTTGGATTTAGCTGTCCATCATTTCTTTTCGTTTCAATTTCGTCGAGTACTTCTTCAATCGTGACTTCTTTTCCTTCTGAAAGACATTGAAAATTCACATTATCAAACAATTCGCAAATTTATCAAGTACATGAATTTACTCTAATACATTTCAACTCCTTTATTCAAGCATTTTAAATAAGTCTGACCCATAAACATTAATATTTACAAATAGTACAATAAGAATTGCACCATTGGAATGAGTTAAATAACAGAAACAGTTACGTTGTGGCATGACTCGTCCTTATGTATGGGTGTTATCACTCAACAATTCAAATCCGCTAAGGGTTTGTTTGTTTGTTTTGTTTGGGTTTTACTCTGTTTTCGACATTATTTCAGTTATATCATGGCGACAGTTCACTTATTCATGATCTCTGGGTAAACACACCAGTACTATAGGCTAGAAAATGTGCCTTGCCCAAGGGCACTTCACAGTGAACACAGCGCCTCGACTGGGGATCGAACCCAGCTAAAGGTACAGTCATGTCGATATGTTTGTTGTTTATTTATTTGAACCGCGTCTATCGACTTAAGGTCTAAACGTATTTTCGTACAGTATCACCAGTCTTCACCGTACGCAAATATAATATATACCGAAATGCACCTTCTGACAAAGGACTATAACTGTAGCCCCAATAGTTTTATGCAATAATGTCTTTAAATGGTGTAAAAGCGGGATGTCATTAAGACCGAAAATACCTCGAGCTGGCTCAGTCATACTTATTGCCAGCATTAACCTAAACATAACGATTGTCGTAATGTGTTTATTGTTATACTGTAAACATGAGCGGTGCTCCTACAAATACAACCATAACGTAGTTATTACACGTGTATGTAAACGGTGCTCATTAAAAACCAACGTTAACGTAATTATTACCCGTGTATATGAGGTGTGCTCAAATAAAACCAACATTAACGTAATAATTACAGGTGTATATTAAGTGGGCTCAAAGAAAACCAACCTTAAAGTAATAATTACAGGTGTATATAGGCGGTGCTCATTGGAAACCAACATTAACATAATTATTACACGTGTATATATGAACGGTGCTCAATGAAAACCAACGTTAACGTAATAATTACACGTGTATATGAGCGGTGCTCAGTGAAAACCAACGTTAACGTAATAGTTACACGTGTATATGAGCGGTGCTCAATGAAAACCAACGTTAACGTAATAATTACACGTGTATATGAGCGGTGCTCAATGAAAACCAACGTTAACGTAATCATTACACGTGTATATGAGCGGTGCTCAATGAAAACTAACGTTAACGTAATAATTACACGTGTATATGAGCGGTGCTCAATGAAAACCAACGTTAACGTAATAATTACAGGTGTATATAAGCGGTGCTCAATGAAAACCAACGTATTAGTTATTATAATACGTGTATATGAGCGCTGTTCATTGAATAACAACGTACGCGTAATTATTAAACGTTTATATGAGCGGTGATCCATATAAAAATAACAATTTTGTAATTATTACACATGTAGATGAGCAGTGCTCAATGAAAACCAACGTTAACGTAATTATTGCAAGTCTTAAGAACGATGATCAAGAAGCAACAACCTTAACGTAATTATTACACATGTATCCAGGTAAGAGACATACTATGATTGCAGAATTGTTGGAAATAGAATTTAACAATTTTATTAGAGATCAGGTTAAAATTGTCAATTGATAATGTCTCCTTTTCACACTGTTTTCGAAATGTCGATTGTAGTAAACACGTCAAAAGTCGTCTGAACAAGGGAGGAACGTTCAGTCATTTACAAAAAAAATAACCTTTGATCAAAGTATCGATGGCGTTTATCACTTCGTCTTTTGGATAACCCATGCTGGCGACTTGATTTGCAACAGTCTGATGTTGCTTCTCTTCCTTTTCATTTTTGTCTTGGTCAAGTATTCGAAGATTTTCGACTTGTTGGTTCAGGTCTTCCTTCTTAGATTCTTCTTTCTTAGGACACAATCCATTTGGCTATGACAATAAATTAACAATTGATACTGTTCGACGCGATAGTATGATTACTTTGTAAATGGATTATCTTACGCCCCTTTTAACAACGTTTCAGTTAATATATCACGGCGTTTCCTGGGTAATTTACCAGTACTTCCGGTCCATTTATCCGGACACTAGCCAATAAGTCATAATGCTAACCCACAAACCTGAATGCCAAGGAGGGAAAGCCATAACTAACATTTTTAAAGTCTTTGGTATGACGTTGTCACTAAAGATATCTTAAACACATGTATGGTAAGTGAAATCAATGAATGAGCATCCAGTTTTGAGTATAATCCATATCCATATTCTAGAAATGGATATGTGTTTTGAAAACAGAGTAGCAGCAGTTCTGATTGCTCGTACGATTGCTGCGCTATTTTGACGATACCATTTAATCACTATCTGGATGTTCGTAATAAACACTTGAGTATATTACATAAATCCAGTAATCACTCGAACCAGAGGCATATAACTACGTTTTAGCCGTCAATACCGCAGACGTCGTTTCGAATTGATCATAGTGATAATTATTTAAATATTCATTCGTTAACAAGTGCTCGTTCTTCTGTCAAATAAAATCGCAATGCTAGTCAGACAATAACTGTCGCGACACAAAAGTCATGGCGGAGTTCCCTTGGACAAGGCACATTTCCTAGCCTAGTACTGGTTTGTTTACCCAGGGATCATAAAAAGGTGAACTGTCGCCGTGATATAACTTAAATAATGTTGAAAATTGCGTTAAACCCCAATTAAACAAACAAACAATCAGACAATAACTATGCACTTTGCCATAACCCATTATCTTTCTTTTTTTAATTTTAATATGCGTTATCTCCCCTGTCCTGTTGGTATTTTATTATTTTGTAGGCGACAATTTTATGACATTTCGTCCCTTCCGACGTTGAGCTATTGCGGGCCCATTGTGCATTAATTCAGAGTAGTTTTCAACTGGGGTTGCGTCACTGTGTTTGTGACTGTAGCCCTAAATACAGAGATAGTAAAGCCGAGTTATTTCGGGCCCACTGTGCATTAATTCAGAGTAGTTTTCAACTGGGGTTGCGTCACTGTTTTTGTGACTGTAGCCCTAATTACAGAGATATTATAGCCGTGTTTTTGCAGGCCACCGTGCATTAATTCAGAAAAGATTGCATCATTGTGTTTATGACTGTAGCTCTAATTACAGAGAGTTATTGCGAGCCCACTGTGCATTCATTCAGAGTAGATTGCGTCAATTTTTATTTATTTTAGGATGTAGCCTTCACTACAGAAATAATAGAAACAAGGAACGAAATTATTTAAAAAATGACCTAATATATTGCCTGATTAGTCAACACGTCAGGGCATGGCTCGATTCGATTATTTTTTCTTTAGGTAAGATGATTATATACGGCGACAGTTAAATTAACGCACTAATTACCGGCATTTACTGAACCTGCAAGCGTTATTGCGAGCGATAATATCAACTAATGAGCAGAAATAAGTAGCAAGTCTCACCCTGGTGTGTCAAATAATCTGTATAAAACTTTAACCGTAATATGTGACGAAGAAGTTTCAATGATTCCCAGTGTTAATTGGCAGTATTTATTAGCCTAGATTCTCGAATGGGGTACCAAGGACATTACCTTTCCAATATGAGCAATTGCCAATGTGATGTAACCTTCCCCTTTAGTCTCTATGAGGAATTTACAGTGTGAAAAGTTGATACAGTGTTCTATCCAAGGGTCATCATTAGGGTCCCATCTTTGTAAACCTCCGTCACAGGAAAAACACCGTACAACGTCACGGGTACCTGAATTATATAACATAGATATACAAGTAAAAACATCGTACAGCCTATTGCAGCCTAGTACATTCATGTACTTTATCTATGACAAAGCACATATAATTCACTTATATTTGAGTTTGATTTAATAGGAGTTCGTTTAAACGTGTCTATTGCAATAATTACTTTGAAATTGAAATTGTATCTAAACTAAGCACTTGACGATGACCTACTGCAATACAACAGTGACCGTGTATGTTTAACTAGTATTAATACAGAAGCCATTAGCATTGAATCAATTATTTTCTACACGTGTAATGATTTTGATATTTGCATCTGCCTATAGATTTATACGCCTCAAAATGAATTACCGTAAAACAAGAATAAAAATATTCACATTAATTTACCGCCTCGGTAGTGTAAGTTGTAGAGCGTCCGGCTCGGATGCGGGAGGTCGTGGGTGCGATGCCCGGTCGGGTCATACCATAAACTTAAAACATGGTAGTAATGGCTGCCCTCCTAGGCACTCAGGGTTGCGTGGTTAGCAATGCGCCTGCCTGGCTGGTGTCAGGATGAATGGACCAGTATTATTGGTAACTTATCCATGAAACGCCGTGATATAGCTGAACATTTGTTGAAAGCGGCGTTTAACATCAAACAATAACTATATAAATCAATTAATATGTATTTACCTGTGTAATAAAACCCTGCTTCAGCAAGTTTCTTCGGGGTCTGTACCAGATGGGTTGGCCAACCACTGTAGGATGAAACACGAACCGAATATGAACTGTATTTCGGATGCCGGTGTGTTTTCACCCCACATTGTACCTTGTTCTCGGGTGTGTTCAACTCGCGAGAGTCTGTAAAACGGGATGTACATTTTAATCGGCCTACCTCGAAGTGCAAAGGATCGTTAAGTTCGACCGTAAGTAAGTTTGACTAATGGAACATCAGCCTTTACTCGTTTAACATTGATTAGGATATTCGTTGATATATAAAAGGCAACTGCGAGGTAAGGATAGGACATTTGGAGATTGGATATTCTACACATAGAGGTACAACTGATGTAGTAGAAGATTTTTTTTTATTAGGGTGTTACGCCATTGTCAACATTATTACAGTTATATAACGGCGAAAGTTTGCTAATTCATGATCCCTGGGTAAACAAACCAGTTCTATACTAGGCAATGTTCCTTGCCCAAGGGCATTCTTTCATGACCGACGTGTGCCGACTGGGGGTCGAAACCGGGACGCCCAGTTCCACAATCACCGACGCTAACCACTCGAACACGGCGGATTTCTGGGTGTAGTGGAAGAGCGTCGGTCACTCGTATGATTCGTCCCGAGTTCAAAATCAGTAACGAGCGCGTTCTATCATTGGATTTGTTTTCACATTAAAAGTGGCCAGTACTGGTAAAGACTTCAGGAAGCAGAAGTCGATCATTAATTATATCACCGGAAAACTTTTTTTCCCAATCGATGTAAGATGATGAATTTAAACTAAACACACTGTGAATGTATATAAAACATATGCGTCTTATGCATTGGTCGATTCGCGATAGCTTAGTCAGTAAAGACGAGGGTCATCGGTTCGGCCATTCTGTCTTTCCGATGGCTGTGACTAGTGTCATACGTATTCAATACATCGGCTTAAAGGTAAAGTCCGACGTTAGCCAGTTGTATGTGAAGACTATAGTGTGCAGTCCTTGTGCTAGACAGTTATGAAACACATGGTTAGTTGAACAATCCGCCGTAATACAACTGAAATACAGTCGGAAACGACGTTAAACTCAATCAATCAAAAGTGCTGAGCTTCTATGTGTCGAATTACTCTGTACCTCAAACCTTCTTTACCACAAAGCAAGTTGTCTTACATAACATAACATAACACAGCTTTAATCAATCTTTCGGGGAATATATAGTTGTAGACCATGATGTAATGATTTAGTACAGAACAAAAAGTCTAATGAAATATTGTCACGTACATATTTAATGATTCGTGTTGATGAATGTACTAATCTACCTATGGATATTCTGCTTACGAGGGACAGGATATCCATAGTTAAACGTGTAAAAAAAAAAAATATGAGAGGGGCTTTATATTTGAGAGTAAATATCATTCAATGTGTATCAGTCTTCAACTTGGGGAAAACAGAAAAACATTTTGAAAGGAAGACAAATTGCCTATTGTTAAATGTCTCTCCTTTCCAAATGCTTTCGTTATAACTAACGGATAACAGGATGTGTATTCATGTTTCCAATACTTTTCCGTTGTTTTCAACTTGGACGTCATTTGTTTGTTTTTCAAGGATACTGTACATAGCTACCTATATACATGTACATTGTATATATATGAATGTATATATATAAAGTGTATGAGTTCGCACCTACCCTTTGCATAAATATGAAACGAAAACATTTATTTTTGCATCCTCGAGCAGCGAAGGGTCAGGCAATCGTTTGAATTGTGTATGTATCGTGTTTAAAGCGACTGGAATCCAGATGGCACGAACAAAAAAACAAAAAACAAAAATCCAATTCGCCCTAAATGTTATTCTTTATGTTATCCAAGTAAAACAGGGTAGAAAATGTATCGTTTTTTATCAATACAGTGAACTTGAGTCGTTTTCAATTGTCCCGATGAAGGGGTTTCCTATTTAAAAATACTTACCCCGTTACTGACAGGGTAGAATTTGCGATGGAAAAAGTATCGAAAACAAGAAAATCTCACCGATTATAGGGGTATGTAATATGTCAGTTATCATATTTTACCATTAATTACTACCATTTTCAAAGTATTTGGTTTGACCCGACCGGGGATAGAACCCGCGACCTCTCGCTTTTAAGGCGGATGCTTTATCAATACACCACTGAGACGGTTATTCAGTGAATTATAACAGTTTTACCATTGTTTTTAATGTAAACATTCAGAAAGGTGGTAAATGTAGCTCCCAGATGTTGTCCTGTAGACCAAAACACACCACCTGATAAAAGACTAACGTTGTAGCGCCATTAGTTGGTATGCAATGGAATTTTTAATGATGCAAACTGGAAGAGGGACTAAGACCCAGAATCGTCAGACGCGGATGTTGTGTTGGTTTTTTTAAAGCCGGTTATGTCTTACCTTGCAAAATTCCATTGTTGTGAAGTATAGGCTCTCTGTGCTCACTAGAAGTTGTTTGGCCGACTGCACTGTCAAGTTTTAAGCTGTGCTGAAAAACATAACAAACGCTGGTTGCCAAAAAAATAAATTAAATAACCCCTGTTCACAAGTAATCAATCTGCTGCAGATGACGTTGTAAACATGTTTGCACGATTCTCTATAAACTATGAGTATGATAGAACATCTCGAAACAGTGTAGGTTTAGATAACCATGTATATCTGTTTCGTCGTCTTATCAAAATCTAGATGTCTACACACATTGAAAGAAGCTTCTAACAAGCTGATGTAAGTACATGTAATAAGAGCCGTTCCACGAACAAAAAACATTGCATAAAGCCTAAGCATGTCGCGCAGTTTAACCCGGACAGACACTTTTCGCCTCCTGTGGATTTTCTGTTTCAGGAATCATTACAATATACCTATATCCTCATGAGACGGATGTGTCGGCCCGGATTAGCCCACGAGGACTGCGCAGGGTGATCTGGGTCGATACATCACTTAGAGTCCATACTAATGGTTTTCTCGTGGAACGGCTCATATGTGAACAGTGATTATCTTGACCCTGGCTGGTGTATATTTTTTGATAATCGCGAACTGGCTTATTTTGAATTCGGATTTTAAATGCTTATTAAAGGTTTTTTTTTGATATTTTCGAAAAAAAATTGTTATCACATTAGGTTTATATGACTGTTCCCTACATATTAATGCGTATTAGAATAGCATTCTTGGTTTTCTTTAAATGTACTCAATTAATGTACACTTAGATGTTTAATCTACATTATACTTTGAGGAGTTGGAAATTATTTGTGTGGCATGAGAATGAATTAAGTGGCATGAAAAACGCCCATTATCTCAAGCCCTTACTAGTGATCGACTTTAAATGGATACCTTTATCTCTCTGAGTCTACTGGGACCCAGTAACTGGACCAAGAATTCACATCGTTCAGCGGAATGTCGGACGTGTTCTATTAGAGGGTCATCGGTTGATATGAAGTCCTTTAAGCCGAGGCTGCAGGAAAAGCAGCGCACGAGATCACCCTCCTCTGAAATAAAATTACCTATATAGAACTGATATTGATTGTCACGTGGTCAAACGTGTTCAAACGGTAGAAAGATAATAATCCACTACACGTAGTGACAGCTGATTGGCCGAATTGCTGCCAGCCACGTGTCACGTGATATTGGCATTGTTTCTGAAAACACGAACTTTACTAATAACTGAAACAGGGATTTGAGATAGTTTCTATTTTAGCAAACAGTGATATATTGAGAAAGAATAATTTTCAACGATGTTTTACACCGGTCTCTACAGTATTTAAGTTATATCACGATGTTTCCTGGGTAATTTACCAGTACTTCCGGTATCATTCATCCTGAAACCGATGCTTCTAAACACTTGTGCACCAAGAAGGAAGCCATTACTAATGTAACGTTTACCGGCGTTACATAGACTCCGCTCTAGTGTACTGCTTGTGTTCAGTTGTGTGACTTCGGGTCGAAGTCAGAGAAAGAGGGAGAAATATAACGGTAACGGGGTATAGATGTAAATACCACTTCTACGGCCTTGACGTAGAAGCCGGCTTTTATAGCGACGTTGTTAGAGTGGTTGACCTTTTCGTAAAGTTAAGCAACGTTCATTAAAGATTAATTATAGACCAATTCAGATTTTAAAGCGACTGAAATCCAGATGGCACGAAAAAAAAAAAAAAAAATCGAATTCGCCCTAAATGTTATTCTTTATGTTATCCAAGTAAAACCAGGGTAGAAAATGTATCGTTTTTTATCAATAAAGTGAACTTGAGTCGTTTTCAATTGTCCCGATGAAGGGGTTTCCTATTTAAAAATACTTACCTACTCGCTACACTACGGAAAGATTAATTATAGACCAATTCAGATTTTAAAGCGACTGAAATCCAGATGGCACGAAAAAAAAAAAAAAAAAAATATCGAATTCGCCCTAAATGTTATTCTTTATGTTATCCAAGTAAAACCAGGGTAGAAAATGTATCGTTTTTTATCAATAAAGTGAACTTGAGTCGTTTTCAATTGTCCCGATGAAGGGGTTTCCTATTTAAAAATACTTACCCCGTTACTGACAGGGTATAATTTGCGATGGAAAAAGTATCGAAAACAAGAAAATCTCACCGATTATAGGGGTATGTAATATGTCAGTTATCATATTTTAATGCCCCAAATACAAAAATAACACTTATTTTCTTAAAATTGGAAATTTTATTTTTTTTCAACAGTTGGGTAACTGGAGTTCAGTCGCTTTAAAAGAAGATGAAGGTAATACTCCGACAGGAATTACTGGAACGATCACAACATGCTTGATTGCAACAGCAACACAGTTGCCTTAACGATTCCTGTCAGACTGTTAAGAGCTTATTATAAATCTAAACAGCAAGTTCAGGGCAAAGTATACACTCAGAACATTCACGATAAAGTTAAGTTGGCGATATAATTATAAGAATGAGAACCGAGTATGATACTGAGCTGAAACCACATGGGTTGGGCGGTAGAAAGTGATAATAATTCAAAAGGTTATCTGTCTTCATAATAGTTTGACGCATCACGACAATCTACTTCCTCTGTAAGATATAATACTTATAGTTGGAATGGCAAAGCGCCGATAAATGTCAAACTAAAACAAGGGATAAGATCAAATTTGAAACGACAGAGATACATTGCTTGACTAGAAAAGTTCGGCTATATGGGTGTTTCAGCAATAAAACACATAAATTATCAAATGTCCATCGATTCTGAACTCTAGACAAATTAAAAAGCTCCGACTTCTAGGCGCTGCAAACTGAAACAAGAGCTGTCGGAGGACAGCGCGCTCGACTATATGCCGCTTATTCACATAAAGCACTATTTCATTATATTGCACTTAAGTACTATTAACCCTTTCCCTCATATGGCAATTCTGCAGCAGACGACTTTGAACTTATTTTGTCAAAAAAAATCTAAGTAATTCAAGGGCCATTACTCCATATTTAGGATGCACTGGAGTTATCTAACCTAATTGTACGATGGTCCTTAACAAATGTGTGAAGTATAAAGTGATTTGAATTATGAAACTTTAACGCAAATGTTAAAACTGACCGAGTTTAAAAATAGCAAAACCTAAAAAAAAAAGGTTTACCAAATGTTTGACATCATGCAAAACCCGTTTGATATGTTGAAGAATTATATTTGATAAATGAATGATCACAATTAGAAAGGAATGTAACCAAAAATTATGAATTTATCTAAAATTCTCAAAATCAAACAAAAATCATGTTATTTATTCCCAAAAAGTCACACTCAAAATCTTCAACATACAATGTGAAGAAAGGTATTATATGTAATTATATTCCAAATATGAAAGCCCTAACACAAGTACTTATTGAGAAAAATTAAAAAATTAAATGAAAATGCCAACTTGCCCTAAAACTTTAACCACCCAAAATCATGTCTTTTGCCGCAAAAAAAAGGTCACACTCAGCATCTTCAGCATACAATATGAAGAAATATATTAGATGTAATTATATTCCAAATATGAAAGCCCTAGCATAAGTACTTATTGAGAAAAAAAAATTAAAAAAAAAATTCCAACTTGCCCTAAAACTTTAACCACCCAAAATCATGTTTTTTACCCCAAAAAGAAGGTCACACTCAGCATCTTCAGCATTCAATGTGAAGAAAGGTATAAGATGTAACTACATTCCAAATATTAAAGCCGTAGCACAAATACTTATTGAGAAAAATTAAAAAATTAAATGAAAATGCCAACTTGCCCTAAAACTTTAACCACCCAAAATCACATCTTTTACCCCAAAAAGAAGGTCACACTCAGAATCTTCAGCATACAATATGAAGACAGGCATTAGATGTAATTATATTCCAAATATAAAAGCCCTAGCATAAGTAACTATTGAGAAAAAAAAAATCCAACTTTCCCTAAAACTTTAACCACAGAAAATCATGTTTTTTACCCCATAAAGAAGGTCACATTCAGTACCTTTAACATTCAATGTGAAGAAAGGTATAAGATGTAACTATATTCCAAATATTAAAGCCCTAGCACAAATACTTATGAATGAAAATGCCAACTTGCCCTAAAACTTTAACCTGACGCCGACGGAGACGCCGACGCCGACGGAGACGCCGACGCCGACGCCGACGCCGGGGCGAGTAGTAAAGCTCTCATATTCTTCGAATAGTCGAGCTAAAAATAAATCCAGAAAAGGTCAAAGAAGAAATATAAAAATACCTGTAAAGAAAAAGCCAAAATTGGCTAGTTTTGTAGGATCTTGTATGTGTGAATATCGCCATCGAGTATAGGAAAACAATCGACTGGCTCTATCTACAAAGTCAGGATGTCGTGCTTGTTGACCTTGAGATGTTGACCTTGTTTTAAGTCCTTGACCTCGATACTCATTCCGTTGGTTTCCTTGGTGATTTTGTTGGACTCCATTAGTGTAATGGTAGTCCCCATTATAAGTCGAGTTCATGTATATGTAAGTGAAACATTAAACTCGCATCGATTTTTTTTCTTCCTGAAAACATAACAATTAATCCGTTTCTTATACATTTCATGTTTTATCAAACAGAAATGTATGAATAAATAATGAGCGATTGCAGTTTTTCTCACAATGTGTTCTTCTCTATCTCAGAAATATATTCATTTGTATGAGCAATTTCATTTATTTAGTCCTGTGTTAAATTTTAGTTTGATTGGTTGATTGTGTGGTGTTTAGCATTCATATCTAAGCATTAAACCTAACATAACTGTTTTTTATTCATTTTTAAGCGCTGAAAATATTCAAAAATAATCTTACTTGCTTCGCTGTTTTCAATCTACAACGGTTGACGGCTGTTTGAAATTAAGATTAAAAGCAGACCTTAACTTCGCTCGCTGGTAATGTGTTTGATTTAAATGCGCCAACACGACCGTCCACCTTTTCGTCGGTTTTTATCATAGATATGTAGTTAAGTGTTAGATTTGAAACCAGTTTGTGCGGTTTAAAATGTGTGACATAAACCGGTTCCAAACCCGTAGCTTTCCCATACCATAACAGCGAACGTACATATGTAATGGTCATGTTGGACATGTCAAAAAGTTCAAAACTCCGACTACCGTTTCATATTGAATGAAGTGCGGTAAAGGATGAGACAGTTGAATGTCTATGAAGTAACTCCTTTGCAGATGTATTCTAATCACATAAACAGGTGGTGAGAAGAGTTCACAGGTACTCCATATGATAGAATATCAAATGAACAACGGACTTTCTGATTAGGCTTGCTTTATTGATATTTTCGGCAACTTTCAACAATATTTCAGTTATATCACGTTTCCTAAGTAAGTATCCGGTATTACAGGCCTTTGACCCTGACACCAGCGAGTCAGTCGTTAGTCTATCCCCGCAACCCTGAGCGCAGAGCATGGGTCGCCATTACTATCATTTGTAAAGTCATTGGTATCGTCCGATTGGGGATCGAACCCTTTTTCTCCCGCCCAAAAGGCGAAATATAATTTTTGCAACTACAATCCGTCTTTCTTGCTCAATGCACATAGTCCTTGCCCAATTCTTCATTCTTAAGAAATAACTACTTCATAGTAAAACAAGAAACCGCTGGAGACAAGTTTGTAACCCTTTCCAGTGCTGAGATTTTGCCTCAACCTGAAACTTTACCCAAAATGTTGACGGACAGACAGACAGACAGACATGCCTACGGATGGGCATTTGTTGGGTACTTTCCTTTGATCTTTCCTTGTTGTAATTACCCCTCTTTTACGGAATGAATAGCATTAATATGCTAATTAGATACCCATTATAAAATAATAATAAAAAAAAATCTTATTCAAGTGTCTTATAAGGGTGCTGGGTGGGCTTTAGGAAAAAAGAGTACACAACAAGTGTTCTTTCGTGTGCCCAGACGGACAGACAGACGGACGGACATCGCCAATCTATAGACCGGAATTACAATAAGAATGTTGGAACTAGTCAGATAATCCTAACACACCGAGCACTCAGGAATTTGAATCAACCAATGAAATTAAAGCTTGTAACGGTTCGTAGCAGAAGTGAAAAAGCTGTTATTTTATTGGTGGAATCGTTTGCTACCCTTTCAGTACATTTAAAAAGTACATATACAATCTATTGACTACAAACGAACACTTTTATACATTACCTCACGGGTCGTTAATTCTTCTGTATCCAAATACTTTTCACTTTGATATGGACACTGTGTTATACATTTCCATTGCCTTTTAAGGTTGACTTGCATAACAACGTTCCTAAAAAGGATAAATAATCGTTATGATACACGTCGCGCCATGTGGCGCCATTTTCAACACTTTTACAGTCATTTCACGTGATTCCTGGTTTTCTCAATCTTTCCATTCAACTGGCTCCTTTTCCACATGGACTGATAGCCGATTGGTGGAAGACGAATGACGAATGTCACATTGACATAAACATAACTGAGAATTTGCAATTTTTCAAATGAAATAAAAAATTAAAAAAGATAATGCAATTTAATATACAATGAAATTAAAGAGATATTTAAAATCAATGAAAATATTTCTAATGGTTAAAGAATAATAACCGGATAACCTGCTAATATTCGACATGTCCCATATATTTAATGAACATTGTATATCAATTATATTATATGGATGCACTTGAGTCACTTTAAATTCATATGTCATCGGAAATGCACTCTGCACTTTAAACGGATGTGAAGATAACGCATGGGTGTGTACAACTAACTACATGTGTCAAAGTCATGGAAAACGGCCAAAAGGCGTTTCCTTTTCAAAAAATTTACCTATGAAGGAAACTTTTGTATAAATTCTTCGTCATATATCACTAACACCCGAATGACCCATGATAGCGAACATGTGTGTATCAGTCATCAATTTCTCATGGAGCTCGTGTTATTATTTGTTTAAAGATTGGTGGGATACATGTACATGTATGTTTGTGTTGTGTTTCAAGTTATACCGCTATCAAGAGTTATTCAGTTTATTATACCTCAATTTCATTGTCCATATAAAACTCCCATTGACAAAAAGTTGCTTTTTTTACTGTCAAGACAAATGTACCACGTGACCATGCGACAGTTTTTGTTCTGTCTCACGGCGGTATGCAATTTTTTTACTGTCTCACGGCCGTATGCAAATTTGTTTACTGGCAGGTAGGATGTTAATGAAACTCATTAAAACTAGATATGTAGAGCGCTCTATGTTGTACTTTTGTGCTATGAAACATTTTACAGATCATAAAATAATTTAATTCAGTCGTTTTATATGTATTTAATATAAATATGTAGGCGTCACGATTGAGCACGGTGGAGTATTTTACGATTCGGTACAGTGAGTTATAATCTAGCGCATGCGTGATGAAAATTTGTAAACATCAGTTATCGACATTTTATTATTATACCCCCAAAAAACAAAGTATTGGGGGGGTATTTAGGAGTCACTGTGTCGGTCGGTCGGTCGGTCGGTCGGTCGGTCGGTCGTTGGTCGGTCGGTCGGTCGGTCGGTCGGTCGGAAGCCATATTTTGTCCGGACCATATCTTAACAATGCAACATAGGATTTGAACGAAACTTCATAGGATGATACAACACATTGAGAGGAAGTGCGGTGTACAGGAACCATAACTCTATTTTATCTAAATACAAAGTTATTGCCCTTTGTTACTTTTTCTTATTCGTAGAGTCTTGTCCGGAGCATAACTTTAAAACTAATTGTTGGAATTTAATAAAACTTCATAGGATGATACAACACATTGAGAGGAAGTGCAGTGTATAGGAACCATAACTCTATTTAATCTAAATAAAGAGTTATTGCCCTTTGTTACTTTTTCTTGTCCGGAGAATTACTTAATAACTAACAGATGGAATCTAATAAAACTGCATACAATGGTAGAGCATAATCAGTGGAAGTGCAGTGTACAAGAACCATAACTCTAATTTACATAATTACAGAGTTATTGCCCTTTGTTACTTTTTCTTATTCGTAGAGTCTTGTCCAGAGCATAACTTTAAAACTGATTCTTGGAATTTATTAAAACTTCATAGGATGATACAACACATTTAGAGGAAGTGCAGTGTACAGGAACCATAACTCTATTTAATCTAAATACAGAGTTATTGCCCTTTGTTACTTTTTCTTGTCCGGAGAATTACTTAATAACTAACAGATGGAATCTAATAAAACTGCATACAATGGTAGAGCATAATCAGAGGAAGTGCAGTGTACAAGAACCATAACTCTAATTTACATAATTACAGAGTTATTGCCCTTTGTTACTTTTTCTTATTCGTAGAGTCTTGTCCAGAGCATAACTTTAAAACAAATTGTTGGAATTTAATTAAACTTCATAGGATGATACAACACATTGAGAGGAAGTGCGGTGTACAGGAACCATAACTCTATTTTATCTAAATACAGAGTTATTGCCCTTTGTTACTTATTCTTGTTTACAGAGTTATGGCCCTTTTGTTGGTCGGTCGTAAACCATATTTTGAGTCAAGGTGCTGTTTTGGGGGTATTTATCATCTTCAGTGATATTTCTAGTTTATATTTTATTATTTATTATTTTATTATTTGTTATTTATATAATATCACGGCGTTTCATGGGTAAGTTATCAGTACGTCTGGTCTATTTATCCTGACACCAGCGAGTCAGTCGAAATACTAACTACACATTCCCCATTCCATTTAAGAGGACCTAGGAGGCAATCAATCTCCTATCGCAGAGTGACCGTTCCTTGCACTCACTATCATCTCTGCAACAGGCTCAATGTCAAGATTCTTGACGAAACATGATAACTGTATTTTAATTGACTTAGTTGTCACTGATGTAAGCACTAACCTTTTACACTTGTGACAGGATCTTTTTCTAACTATTTATTTAGCAAAAAGCTACGGACTACTTTTCGGTAGTTTTACACATTTAAAGATTAATACATCTGCTATGTTGTTGTCAATGGTGTAGAAGCCATTTTGGAATATATGGCCATGATTACGTGACTAAAAAGTCACGTGATAAAAAGTCACGTGAAACCCGAAAGTAGTTTGAGCCTGTGACAGAGGTAAATATGTAAGAGAGTGGGAGGGAATGTCATTATTATCATTTATTTCAAAAGTCTTTGGTATGAAGATAGAAGGAATACCGGTATGGATATTAACAAGAGCTGTCGGAGGACAGCGCGCTCGACTATTCCACAGCTTATTTAAGTTACTGAGATAATGGACTCTAATGTAGTTGCATGCAAAACGTTAACCACAATTTCTTAAAGGGTGATAATTTGCATTATATGCAGGATAGAGTTAGTTAACTTGATTATTTTAATAGGTGGGATGGTTAGGAAGGCAATGGAATGCATCAAGTAGTTAATAAGATATGGACTCTTAATGAAGTTGCACGCAAACCTTTAACCATAATTTCTAAGTAAAAAAACGGCAACAATTTGCACCATATGCAGGATAGAGTTATCTTAATTGGTTGTGTTTATAGTTGTGAAATTGGGAAAGGTTGTATAAAGTTTCAATACAATGATTCAAGTTGTTAATGAGATTACACTCTAAATGTAGTTGCAAAACTTATTCCAGAATTTCTAAGTCCAAAAAGGGCTATACCTTGCATAAACTACTGGATAGAGTTATCGTACTTGATTGTTTACATAGGTGTGATGATTGGGAAGGGCTGTATACAATTTCAATGCAATGCATGAAGTAGTTACTAAGATATGGTCTCTTAATGTAGTTGCATGCAAAACTTAATTATAAACCAGAATTAATAAGTCCAAAAAGGGCCATAACTTGCATAAAATGCAGGATATAGTTATTTAACTTGAAAATCAACTTAAGTGTGATAGTTGGATAAGGCTGTATAAAGTTTCAAAGCAATGCATCAAGTAAATACTAGGATATCGACTCTTAATGTAGTTGCATGCAAAACTTTAACCAAATTTCTAGTTAAAAAAGGGCCATAAATTGCAAAATATACTGGATAGAGTTATCATACTTCATTGTTTACATAGGTGTGATGGTTGGGAAGGGTTGTATAAAGTTTCAATGCAATGCACCAAGTAGTTACTAAGAAATGGTCTCTAAATGTAGTTGTATGCAAAACTTTAACCAGAATTTCTAAGTAGAAAAAGGGCCAAAACTTGCATAAAATGCAGGATAGAGTTATCATACTTGATAATCTACATAAGTGTGATAGTTGGGTAGGGTTGTATAAAGTTTCAATGCAATGCATCTAGTAAATACTGAGATATGGACTCTTAATTTAGTTGCACGCAAAACTTTAACCAGAATTTCTTAGTAAAAAAAGGGCCATAATTTGCATAAAATGCAGGATAGAGTTATCTAACTTGATACTCTACACAGGTATGATAGTTTGGTCTAAGGGTTGTAGAAAGTTTCAATGCAATGCATCAGGTAAATACAGAGATATGGACTCTTAATTTAGTTGCACGCAAAACTTGAACCAGAATTTCTAAGTAAAAAAAGGGCCATAACTTGCATAAAATGCAGGATAGTTATCTAACTTGTTAATATACATAGGTGTGATGCTTGGGTAGGGTTGTATAAAGTTTCAATGCAACGCCTCAAGTAAATACTGAGATATGGACTCTTAATTTAGTTGCACGCAAAACTTTAACCATAATTTCTAAGTAAAAAAAGGACCATAATTTGCATAAAATGCAGGATAGAGTTATCTGACTTAATAATCTACACAGGTGTGATAGTTGGATAGGGTTTTAGAAAGTTGCAATGCTATGCATCAGGTAAATACAGAGATATGGACTCTTAATTTAGTTGCACGCAAAACTTTAACCAGAATTTATAAGTAGAAAAAGGGCCATAACTTGCATAAAATGCAGGATAGAGTTATCTTACTTAATAATCTACATAGGTGTGATGATTGGGTAGGGTTGTATAAAGTTTCAATGCAATGCATCAAGTAAATACTGAGATATGGACTCTTAATTTAGTTGCACGCAAAACTTTAACCAGAATTTCTAAGTAAAAAAGGGCCATAACTTCCATAAAATGCAGGATAGAGTTATCTAACTTGATAATCTACATAGGTGTGATAGTTTAGTAGGGTTGTAGAAAGTTTCAATGCAATACATGTAGTATTTAAGTAGTTGCATGCAAAACCTTAATCAAAGTGTGACGTGGACGCCGACGCCGACGCCGACGCTGACGCCGACGCCAGGGTGAGTAGTATAGCTCTCATATTCTTCGAATAGTCGAGTTAAAAAGGGTTTGGCAACTATAAATGTGTGTTCGTTTTTCATTCTTGACATTTAACCGCAAATAAACATATTTATTGTGTATCTGTGCCTCAATGAACTGAGTGTGTTTTTATAACAGTTGACTTGTGTACATTTTATCTCCCAATGTTTGTATTGGACGCCAACCTTTAAATATGTCTAATTTAGTTGTGTAAACACACCATAAAAATACATTTTTTTTATCAACACATCCATGTTTGTAAGAGATTTTCACAGGATGTATGCATGTACTTGAAAATTGAAGGCTCGTTGCATCTACAAGGATACTTTACCGAACTATCACAGGTATTTATTTATATATTAGGTAACTTAACAATGTGCAAAAAAAGAACCGAAAAATGGTCACTTAATTTGCCTATAAATTACCAACCTATCCTTCCAATTATTTTCTTTCATTGAGATACATTTAAAAAAGCTTATCTGACAAGGTTATAATAGTTACATGGCCCAAGGTTCTCTATGTTTTGACAATTTTAACTTGTATACCCCACCCACTCATTTTCTAATTTCAGCCATGACATAGTCCTTAATATTATCGAATGTGAGATAAGGTCTACTCAAAAGAATGATGTGAACTGACTGACTTACTTCTGACTTGTAATTCCCCTTAGTCTGTTGAGATGCAGTATGTCAAAAGCATGACTTAATAATTCTGTTCTTGTATTTATGTTCATTATGTCCTTGAACATAATCATTTTGAAATGTTTAATCTGCTTTCCATTCAAATAAAACATACAATAATTAGTCTGTCACTTTTAAAAAGCGTGATCGTACTTTTTTCCAAAAGCAATCACACCATAACGATATATGTATATCAACTGTATCTAAAACAAGGACAATGGGGGAAACCCAATCGTGTGACACAGTGCGTGCGTCTACTTATACCAATCTATTTTTAGATAATATTCCCTTTTGCTGCCACGTGCTTTTTAAAACCGTTTATAACGAACGATGTAGAAAAGGTTCATCCTGTACGTGTAAACAATGAAATAATTCAGACTTTTCTGTATTGTTTTGTTTGTTTTATTGGAGTTTTACGCCCCTTTCAACATTATTTCAGTTATATCACGGCGACAGTTTACAAACCAGTACTAGGCTAGACAATGTGCCTTGCCTAAGCACACTCCACTATGACTGGGAATCGAACCCGGGACACCCGGTTTCAAATCTCCGACGCTAACCCCTCGACCACAGCGGATTCCTTTTGTGACACTACTCGTCCGTAAACAATTGCTTCAAACACCATTCCGCCTAAACCGCTTGGCAAATTTTGATGAAACATCCAAATTGATGAGGGTCTCCCAGGGGTTTTGGGGAACATGGCCATTTACTTTTGGGGAACAAGGGAACATTGCCAATTACTTTCAGGGAACAAGGGAACATTGGCATAATTTTAGGGAACTAGGGAACATAAGCTTCAAAAAAAAAAATATATATATATATTATATATATAAAAATGATGGTGATATATTGTGAACAGTAGTGATTATAATGATAATTCTACCAACCTGTATTCGTGCTCAACATTTACCATACCTAATTTTGATCTCAGTTACTAGATGCTTTTTTATTTGAAATGGAAGCATTAAATGTTATGCTATCTATACAGACTTTAAATGGCATGTTTTCCTGTTTTCTGACAGAAAGTCTGGGTTTTTGAAAGGAAATGTGCAAATTTTGCTAAATTATTGTGGTAAATACATCGACAATTAGTTGTGTTATATGCTAATGAAGAAACAATAATTTAAGATTATTTATACATCGCCTCAGCTTCAGTGAATGTTCCAGTTACGGCTGTAATTTACAAAAAGAGGACCATGATGGTCCTATATCGCTCACCTAAATTTAATCAAACTTAAAAAGTGTTCAGTGTTCTTTCCCCTATATGAGTCTATGCAAAACAAGTGACCCCCGGGGGAAGGGTCATTTTTTACCCCATGGCTATAATTTGAACAATCTTGGTAGAGGTCCACTAGATGATGCTACATGTATACTAAATATCTTTTAGACAAGAAGATTTTAAAGTGTTTTCCCTATCTATGTAAAACAAGTGACCCGAAGGGAGGGGTCATTTTTTATCCCAAGGCTATAATTGGAACATAGTTGGTAGAGGTCCACTAGATGACACATACCAAATATCAAAGGCCAGGGCCCTCTACTTTTAGACAAGAAGATTTTTAAAGTGTTTCCCCTAAATGAGTCTATGTAAAACAAGGACCCCCGGGATGGGGTCATTTATGACCCCATGGCTATAATTGGAAAAATCTTGGTAGAGGTCCACTAGATGATGCTACATACCAAATATCAATGGCCTTGGCCTTCTACCTTTAGACAAGAAGATTTTTAAAGTTATTTCCTTATATGAGTCTATGAAAAACAAATGACCCCAGAGAGGGGTCATTTTTGACCCCAGGGCTATAATTTGAACAAGCTTGGTAGAGGTCCACTAGATGATGCTACACACCAAATATCAAAGACCTGGGCCTTGTACTTTGAGACAAGAAGATTTTCTCCTGTCTATGACAAACAAGTGACCCCTGGGGAGCGGTTATTTTTTACCCCAGGGCTATAATTTGAACAATCTTGGTAGAGGTCTACTAGATGATGCCACATACCAAATAGCAACGGCCTGGGGTCTCTACTTTTAGACAAGAAGTTTTTTAAGATTTTCCACTATATGAGTCTATGTAAAACAATGGACCCAAGGGGAGGGGTCATTTTGACCCCAGGGCAATAATTTGAACAGTCTCGGTAACGGTCCACTAGATGATGGTACATACCCAATATCAAAGGCCTGGGCCCTCTACTTTTAGTCAAGAAGATTTTTCAAGTTTTTCCCCTATATGAGTCTATTTAAAACAAGTGACCCCCGTGGAGGGGGTCATTTTTGACCCCAGGGCTATAATTTGAACAATCTTTGTAGAGGTTCACAAGATGATGCTACATACCAAATATCGAAGGCATGAGCCTTCTACTTGGTTAATTTCCCCTTTGTTGTTGCCGTGTCAGCCAAAGTTCTGCATGGAATAGAATTCTTTGAACAAGTTTGAAAGAGATCCACCCAAGGAACATTCCTGAAAAATTATTCTGAATTTGGTTAATTGTTGTAGGAGGAGAAGTCGTTTGTAGGAATATGTAAACGGACGGACGACGACGACGACGACGGACGATGAGCGATCACAAAAGCTCACCTTGCACTTTGTGCATAGATGAGCTAAAAATGGCGAGGAAAAGCATGCAACTCGATGGTGTTTTGAAATTAACATAAAAACTGATACGGATGCAGACTCTTACTACTTTGTTACAAGGTTAAATCAGGGGTTTGGTATTAATGAAAAGTGTAATGAAGTAGGAATAAACAAGAGAAAACTAAGTGTATGCCTTAAAGACTTCAAAGGTTCGACAGAGTTTCCGAAAGATCGCTCATTCGATATAGACAAACAAGAGTAATGGACCCATTCAAATTGTCCGTTAAATCATAGAAATTAATTTTGGGGAACATTGGCATATACTTTTGGGGAACAAGGGAACATTGGAAATACTTTTAGGGAACAAGGGAACATTGAAAAAATAATTTTGGGGAACATGGCCATTTACTTTCAGGGAACAAGGGAACATTGGGCTTTACTTTCAGGGAACATGACCCCCCCCCCCCCCCCCCTTGGAGGGCCTCATTGATGTTTCTTGGGTGGTGCCCTTTCAAAAGTTTTCAAAGAAATTAATTCAATGCAGAACTCTTGTTGTCATGGTAACCGAAAGGAAAAACTTAAAATCTTCTTGTCTGAAACCGAAAGGCCTGGATCTGATATTTGATGTGTCCCGTTTTTCCCCTCTATCACAAAGTCGACTCTTCCATGCTGAAAAAGGCACCACTCCATTTTTCGTCCAATCTCTCGTATTTTGGTTAAATTTAATGTCTAAGTGGCAAACAATGCATATTTCAGGAGAGACAGCTCGTTACTGAATCTGCATTATTTGCAAAAGCCTTTAATTGCCTTTACCAGCGAAAAGGTCAACGGTTTTCTTGGTCAGTTTTCTGTTTTCCTCACATTATTTTATAAATCTTTATCAAAATCTTACAGAACTTAACTGAACTGAGCTTTATTACTCAAACCGACAGGTACATGAGTGTTATAACAAAAATCACATATTTACAATTTCAATTTCAATTATTTGGGAAAATATCAATTAGTAATTGTTCAATCCTAATACATGAATGCATGAATGAGTTTAAATATGGGTTAGAGAACATGAACAATACAGACTTATCAGTAGTGTCTTATGCCATTCAATGATATATGTAAATTTAACTGTTAAGACTAGTTTATATTATTAAGGGTATCTCCTATACATAGTATCTCGCACGTGTTCGGCATAATTTCCACGATAAATACATGAGTTTTTTTCAGTTTACTGCAGCGATACAGTGTGCAAAATCTCATTGATTTAAAGTTGTTGTATAAGTGTACATTCATTCATTGGATTATTGTTGATTCATTTCGCTTTCATTCGCAATTTCTTATCGGATTTAATAACCAATCACAACTAGGTAAGTTGATAATTGTAATTTTGCCTGACTGTTGACTGACTACCTGCGTGATATTGTTAACTTTAGATTTGGTATGTATTGTAGGTTTATATCAAAATTGAGAAGGAATGTATTGTTGTTCTTTTACAGTGGTCTACTTTTTTCGTAATGTTTTCCAATTTAAGTGTGCTGTATGGTTATTATGACTCATCTGGAGCATCGTATAAGTTCCATGCCAAGTAAATGTGAGGGTTAACAACACTATTTACAAATATTGATATGTACAGTACAGTACATCAATAGTAATATAATTATTTACGTGTTGGACACGTTGGTGCTTCACCGAAACGAAATGTAAAACATCGTTGGACAATTCATTTCATATTACTGGATTTATCAAGATGATTCATGTCCATCTATATTAAATTTTGTTTCAGAAACATAAAGTGTAATTAAACAATGAATACTGCATTTTCAGTAATATGTATTATTTGATACATAATTTACAATCTTCTGTCTTTTTTTCCTTTTTTTTTTGTACAAATAAATGCTATAGGTAGTATATCACATGTCCCTGTATTGTTTCTTACTTTCATCTAAGAGAATCTTTATGAATTTACTTAAGTTAGTTAGTTGGATATATTCTGTTGATTTAAGCAATGCTTTGAATTTATAGCTGTTAGGTGCATTTATATAGTATGGTTTAATGTGATTTATTCTTGATACTTGGAAATGTTGGCATGTTAAAAGGTAATGGTATTCATCTGGGGGTTCATTAGAGTTACAAAAATTACATTTTCTATCATTATATTCATCTAATATACATCTAATCGCTCAGCTCTAAATATCATAATTATGGCAGATTAATGTCCCATTTCGAAAAATATCCCAAAAGTAGAAGGGCATAGAATAGTAAAACTTGAACAAATAAAAATTCTCAAAGTAATGAAAGTTAGGCGGTCTGAAAACCTGACGTAAAACGAGAAGAGCAGCGCAAGCTAGCGCCATTGTTCATTTATCTTTTTAAAGTTATCTAAACGCAATAGTTAACTTCAGTTCTTGTATAAGTCAAATAAGGATCAAACTGCGTGCAAGATGGGTGATAGAGTTACGTCTTTAAAGAGTATACATTCACCATACATCAAATGCGCATATAATGATATAAGGTCCAACTATACTTTTGCAGATACTTTTTAGGGGTTAACCAGACTGTCAACAATAGCATGGTCCTAGGAGAATGTGGAAGATATCCGTTATGTGTTATATATTTTACAAAAATAATATCTTATTGGTTAAAACTATTGCATATGCCGCAACACCGGTACCCACGAAATTGTTACTTAATGTTAAAAGCCATTGACGATGCGGGAAGAGTTACATGGGCGTCAAAAGTAAAAGATTTATTATACACGTATGGCTTTGGTAATGTCTGGATTTCTCAAGAAGTTGGTAACTGCAATGTATTCTTATCTAGTTTCAAACAGCGCATCAAGGACTGTGTTACACAAAATTGGCATGCCGACATAAATGAATCCTCGAGATGCAACACTTATAAATATTTTAAATCCCTACTAAACCCCGAATCATATTTAAATATGGACCTATCGTTCCAGTTAAGAAAAGCTCTCGCTAGATTTAGATGCTCTAGTCATAAACTTAATATTGAATTGGGTCGTCATCATAACATAAACAGAGAGGATCGAATATGCTTTTACTGTTTATTGACAAAAGATGTTATAATTTTAGAAGACGAGTATCACGCATTTTACATTTGTCCAAGATTCGAAGAAGAAAGAAACAAGTTCCTTTTTAACTGGTACACTGGTAACAGAGAGCGCGAGGGTTTTTATTTCTTGTTAAAAACTAACAATGTTGTGACTCTAAGAAAAGTAGCTATTTTCGTTTCAAAAATTATGAAAATGGTCGACAATCAAAACATTGCCGTAAATCTTGATCTACATCAATTGTGAGAATGATGTACCCACTTGTACACATGTATGTATTGCCATCTTTTATCAAACATCACTTTCAAGAAAGAAAAAAAGTTGTGTGCTGTATTATGGGCCTGAGGCCTTTATTTACAAATAAAATTTCTGTATTCTGTATTCTGTATAATTTAATTAAAACCCTTTCGCATAACTATCTTCACCTGAATTGGCGTAATGAACCTACATTTCCATTGTTTATTGACGCCGCGTGGAAGCGTGGCGTCAGTATGGGATAGGTTTTAATTTTGTACCATGGGGTGACGTAATCGAAAAGGGAGAAACCAATGTTATTATTGTTAAAAAAAACCTCTGTTGTTTGTTTGAAAAAAAAAACCTTTATGAATCAATAAATTGTATAAAATGTTTTAAGTCACAAGAAGATACAAAATAGGCATGTCTTCTACCGTTATTACAAAACTTTAGACACATCCAATGGATATTTATTAACTTTCCTCTAACTTCCTAGGCTACACTTTTTTTATAGTTTGGTTTACGACCCGATTCATCAAAGCTCAGAAAAAAGTTTCTGGCGGTATTTTTGCCAAATAAATGGGTAATCTTTAAAAAATCAATGATGATTCATTTTACAGTATAATTCTAGAAACCGTAAAACCAACGTTAACCCAACTATGCAATAGGCATGGCCGTAACGTGACCCGTTCTATTTGTAAATGCAGCATGTCATCGCTTGGCGATTTTCGTCATTCTTATTGAATAAACGACAAGGTGTCATCGGTTCCCATAGAGTAATTAAGTTGTCTCTACTTCTTCCCGTTATGAATACTTCGCTGTTTGCACGATTTCATCCGATTTTTAAAATTCATTGGATTCGTACCCGGTTTTTCATGTTTCGTTCGAGATGAACGATTTGTACTAAATAGTTTTCGCACGTTGCACTTGGGGAACTGACTTGACCATTTTCTTTTGTTTATTTTATTGGTAAAAAAACCACTTGAGAAACTTCAGCTTGAATGACACATTATAGTTGCAGTGAATGTTAAGCAAACCGTAAACCAAATGGTTTCAGGACTAAACTTGTCATTTCACAACTTATCTTCACGCGCTGAATATCACATAGATCGTAGCATATAAAACTTTTAATCCCTACGTCAATATTAACCCTTTCTGCTCTTGATAACCATTTTATATAGGCTATGGTAGCAAGGTGAGCAATATAGGCACATGTTGGCCGTCTTGTTTAAAATAAAGGGACATTTGGCCTTCTTGTTCGAAATATTTACATCCTGTCTGCTTGCACAGGTTATTTAAATGTACTGAACTGCATCTGCTTCCTTTAAGTCATGCTTCAAAATCATGCGCGGCGTCTTTGATGCTTTGCATCAAAATCTTTCTTGTATATTTCAAATGAGAGAGAGAGAGAGAGAGAGAGAGAGAGAGAGAGAGAGAGAGAGAGAGAGAGAGAGAGAGAGCGAGAGCGAGAGCGAGAGAGAGAGAAG
Organism: Serripes groenlandicus; assembly: GCA_031761405.1. Lineage (NCBI taxonomy): Eukaryota > Metazoa > Mollusca > Bivalvia > Cardiida > Cardiidae > Serripes > Serripes groenlandicus. The sequence goes on from JASEVX010000012.1 coordinate 18,084,480, forward strand.
AACACATAGTTAACTCGCAGAGAGAGAGAGAGAAGAAGAAGAAGAACACATAGTTAACTCGCAACATACTTACTAAATTCGAAAATGCAATTATTCTGCTGTGGGTATCTACCTTGAAATACGCTACAAATGTACCTTATGTAGACACAATATAAATATGTGAATCGTCCCGTTCGTTAATATTTAAACATTCAAAAGAACTGTAGATATCGCTTTACGTTACTGCTATTGTAATTATAATCCATGAAATTGGAACTGTTGCTGAATGAATGAATGATTTGATTTTACTGAATGAATAAATGTCATAAATGTAGACCTATTAGTCCATTAGTCACGTGACTACCGGGTCTCAATTTACAAGGATCGTTATGAGTATAGCATTGCAGTATGGTGACGTAATTTTGCGGAAAACATTTTAAGGATATTTTTTATTTTTGAATTCCCCTTAAAATTTTACCTGACAGTACGGGCTTGATGTAACATTTTCTGTGAAGCATATTCCACCCGTTAAGAGCCAGGCGAGATGGATCGTCCGCGCAGTCTGACTAGGCCCTATGATACTCTTGGCTGTTCAACTCAACATTTTTTAACTTGATATCCATATAATTGACTTTTGACTCTTCGCAATACAAAGCTGTAATGTTTACTTTGATTGATTGAATGGGGTTTAACGCCGTTTTATACAATTTCTCAGTTATATCACGGCAGCCAGTTCACCTACTCATGCATTTCCTGGTTTTCTCACACCAGTACTCCACACAACAATCTTCCCAAGCAACTGGCTGCTTTTCCACATAGACTTAGCCCATTGGTGGAAGACGAATGACGCATGTCGCATTGACTTTTGTCAATCGTCGGAAAGAAAGTTGGCCGAGCCGGGATTCGAACTCACAACCCCTGGATTGAAAGCCCGCGTCGCTACCGACTGAGCTACCGGGGCTCGGCTGTTTACTTTGAACAGAGGCATTGCGTTATAACACGCTCGTAATATTTCTTGTATCTCCTTATTTTCTAAACCCTTTTTGACGCTTTTGCAACCATTTCTCCTACTGCCACAATGTTTATAACTCCATCCAAATATTATATTTTCATTTATAAAGACGATTTGTCTAGATGTCGTCTCCTGCAAAATGATTAGTGTTGTACTGCGGTGAGAGAGCAGTTATGGTGAACTGGCCGCAGTGATAAAGCTGAAATAGCCTACAATTATAAATCAATCAATCAATCTATACATATGTTAGTCTGGTTCCCTGCGTACTGATGTTACCTACAGTACAATGGTGGAGTGAGTATACATATGTTAGTCTGGTTCTCTGCGTTCTGATGTTACATACAGTATAATAGTGGAATGAGTAGACACATGTTAGTCTGGTTCCTTGCGTTCTGATGTTACATACAGTATAATAGTGGAATGAGTAGACACATGTTAGTCTGGTTCCCTGCGTTCTGATGTTACATACAGTATAATAGTGGAATGAGTATACATATGTTAGTCTGGTTCTCTGCGTTCTGATGTTACATACAGTATAATAGTGGAATGAGTAGACACATGTTAGTCTGGTTCCCTGCGTTCTGATGTTACATACAGTATAATACTGGAATGAGTATACATATGTTAGTCTGGTTCTCTGCGTTCTGATGTTACATACAGTATAATAGTGGAATGAGTAGACACATGTTAGTCTGGTTCCCTGCGTTATGATGTTACATACAGTATAATAGTGGAATGAGTAGACACATGTTAGTCTGGTTTCCTGCGTTCTGATGTTACATACAGTATAATAGTGGAATGAGTAGACACATGTTAGTCTGGTTCCCTGCGTTATGATGTTACATACAGTATAATAGTGGAATGAGTAGACACATGTTAGTCTGGTTCCCTGCGTTATGATGTTACATACAGTATAATAGTGGAATGAGTAGACACATGTTAGTCTGGTTCCCTGCGTTATGATGTTACATACAGTATAATAGTGGAATGAGTAGACACATGTTAGTCTGGTTTCCTGCGAGCTGATGTTACATACAGTATAATAGTGGAATGAGTAAACACATGTTAATCTGGTTCCCTGCGTTATGATGTTACATACAGTATAAAAGTAGAATATATCAACTCGAACAAGAAAAGCTACGAGTGCTTATTACCCATGTCCTCCATGAATAACTTATCTTACCCGAAAATTAAAACGAAAAGAGTCTTACATCACTCCTGTTTTGTAAATTTGAATAGTGTTATACGCCGCTTTCAACATAACTTCAGTTACAGCACGGCGTTTACTGGGTAAATTACCAGTACTAGTGATATACTAGTTCTGACACCAATGATATCCCCGCAATCCTGAGAGGCGACGGGGGAGGGGGGGGGGGGGGTGGGGGGGAAATAGTAATGACCATCATTTTCATTTTCAGACTATTTTAAGATTCTCGACAGGGGGATCAAACCCTGGTCTGCCGCCCCTAAGCGTACGCTCTAACTTCTACACAACGGACTCGGTTATCTTGACCCGAAATTGAACAAGCTTCGCATACCGAGCATGTCCTTCCAATTCAAATATCCCTCGAAATATGCAGTAAATTTAAAACGGCTTTCGAATGGTTAGTGTTGGGGATTTGTAACCGGGCTTCCCGTTGCCGAGTGGTTAGCGTTGGAGATGTGTTACCAGGCTTCCCGCTGTCGAGTGGTTAGCGTTGGGGATTTGTTACCAGGCTTCCCGCTGGCGAGTGGTTAGCGTTGGGGATTTGTTATCAGGCTTCCCGCTGTCGAGTGGTTAGCGTTGGGGATTTGTTACCGGGCTTCCCGTTGTCGAGTGTTTAGCGTTGGGGATTTGTTACCGGGCTTTCCGTTGTCGAGTGGTTAGCGTTGGGGATTTGTTACCGGGCTTCCCGTTGCCGAGTGGTTAGCGTTGGGGATTTGTTACCGGGCTTTCCATTGCCGAGTGGTTAGCGTTGGGGATTTGTTACCGGGCTTTCCGTTGCCGAGTGGTTAGCGTTGGGGATTTGTTACCGGGCTTTCCGTTGCCGAGTAGTTAGCGTTGGGGATTTGTTACCGGGCTTTCCATTGCCGAGTGGTTAGCATTGTGGATTTGATACCGGGCTTTCCATTGCCGAGTGGTTAGCGTTGGGGATTTGTTACCGGGCTTTCCATTGCCGAGTGGGGATTTGTTACCGGGCTTCCCGCTGCCGATTGGTTAGTGTTGGGGATTTGTTACCGGGCTTCCCGTTGTTGATCTCATAGTGGAGAGCACCGAGCCTGGTACTGATTTGGTTTACCCAGGGATCATGAATGTATTAGGTATTCTGTCGCCGTGATTTAACTGATAATTATAATTTCGAAAACGGCTTGTGACTCAAAAAAAACAAATTGGAATGGTTAAGATTAAAAGGCCGAAGAAACCCGATATTATGATCATGTTTGATTTCTTCTTGAAATATTATTTCGTGTCACAATTATAACAAAAGTCCTTTTGTAATTTTGGATAATCCCCGCATAAGTAAAGAACCCGATATTCAAGAAACAGCACTAATTGTACCAATCGTCTGGCGCACCTCCGGCCGATTTTTTTTTTTTTTTGGATAATAGTATAATGGCCAGTTATTACCCACTTTATCAAAGGGTATGATAATCCTTAATATTTGTGGTGTGTGTTAAAGCCCATTTAATCCTTTCCCAAATACCACAAAACTGTAGCAGACAACTTAAGAGACACCTAGGCAAACATAGTGTAAAATCTCTATAATGGTAAGTGTAATTATAGAATAAGCTTGAAAATATGGTGACGAAAGGCGTAATTAGCAATGTCTCCCTTTGTCACAATGTTTTCAAAAGTCGTCTGCTGCAGTGGCGTCAGAGCGCGTCTATAGATATGTCGGAAAATAAGAAGGTAAAACAAGTCTTGAACTGTGATTCATGAACTTAGATCAAATGGTATAATCATTCCGCATATTTGTGGTATGCGTTAAAGCGCAATTAATCCTTTCCCAAATACCACAAAACTGTAGCAGACAACTTAAGTAATTGCTCGTTATTAGCAATGTCACAATGTTTTCAAAAGTCAGAGCGCGTCTATAGATATGTCTGAGTCTATATGTGGGAAAAGAAGAAGGTAAAATAAGTCTTGAACTGTGTGTCATTTCCATATAAACTGAATTGTATGCTGGCAGTCAATATGTACGTCAACATGTACTTGTAGGGAAAGCATTGCCATAGAAATTACTTTATTGTTAATGTAGAATGTATTTAGATATAGGACACATATCGAGAGCTTGGTGTGAAACAGTTGTAACTAAAATCAATATTTTTTTACGAAGGTTAATCACCTCGCCATGAAGTCTTTATAAGCGTTAAATCATTTTTTTCTTGGTAAACAATGGGAATGTAGGTGCCATTGCTCGTTCTGAGCAATGGCACCTAAATTTGCATTGTTTACAAAGGGGTCGAAATTGCCCCTAAACTAGGGTTTTCAAAATAGGTTTTTAGTTACAACCGTTTCACACCAAGCCCTCGATATATGCGGATGGTTAGGTTTAGTCTAAACTTATTTAGCTTATTTAGTTTATATCGATTGCGAAACAAGCTTTCAGCTTATATTAATCACGCTAGATGTTTGCTTCCCAGTTCTCGCGCCGTTTGTGTGGAAAAAAATACACATTTTTCTCTATAAAAAGAGAGTAAACATTATATTTTGAAAAGATTTCCCTCTTAATAACAAGGGAGTTAACATTTTATTTTGTGACCATTTTCCCCTAAAATGAGAGTAAACTTTCTATTTTGTGACCATTTCCCCCTAAAATGAGAGTAAACATTCTATTTTGTGACAATTTTCCCCTAAAAATGAGAGTAAATTTCTATTTTGTAAACATTTCTCCTGATACAAGGGAGTTAACATTGTATTTTGTATACACTTTCCCCTAAAACAAGGGAGAAAACATTCTATTTGGTAGACATTTCACCTAAAACATTCTATTTTGAAAACACCCTCCCCCATAAAAAGATTTGAAAATGCTGCTTTGTAAATATGCTCTCTCTATAAAAGAGAGTAAACATACTATTGTGTAAATGATCTCTCTATAAAAGAGAGTAAACATACTAGTGTGTAAAATGCTCTCCCTATAAAAGAGAGTAAACATACTATTGTGTAAATGCTCTCCCTATAAAAGAGAGTAAACATACTATTGTGTAAATGCTCTCCCTATAAAAGAGAGTAAACATACTATTGTGTAAATGCTCTCCCTATAAAAGAGAGTAAACATACTATTGTGTAAATGCTCTCCCTCTACGAATAGGAATAAACTTTATAATTTGTAAACATTCGCTCCATACTAAAAAGAGTAAAGCACTTGTAGGATCTGTTTTAACGCTCCATACTAAAAAGAGTAAAACACTTGTAGGATCTGTTTTAACGCTCCATACTAAAAAGGGTAAAACACTTGTAGGATCTGTTTTAACGCTCCATACTAAAAAGAGTAAAATACTTGTAGGATCTGTTTTAACTCTCCATACTAAAAAGAGTAAACCACTTGTAGGATCTGTTTTAACGCTCCATACTAAAAAGAGTAAAACACTTGTAGGATCTGTTTTAACGCTCCATACTAAAAAGAGTAAAACACTTGTAGGATCTGTTTTAACGCTCCATACTAAAAAGAGTAAAACACTTGTAGGATCTGTTTTAACGCTCCATACTAAAAAGAGTAAAACACTTGTAGGATCTGTTTTAACGCTCCATACTAACAAGAGTAAAACACTTGTAGGATCTGTTTTAACGCTCCATACTAAAAAGAGTAAAACACTTGTAGGATCTGTTTTAACGCTCCATACTAAAAAGGGTAAAACACTTGTAGGATCTGTTTTAACTATGTTTAATACCACTTTCAACATTATTACAGTGTTTCCTGGGAAAATCACCAATATACAAGGTTTTTGTAAATCCGAACAACCGATGCATCAGTCGTATTGCTATCATCGCAACTATTAATTCAAAGACAGTAAGCCATTACTACCATTTTTGTGTCACCTGCGTAGCATGGTAGGCACTTAGGGTTTACTTTTTATTTAGTCCGGCGTCTGTCTGTCTGTCTGTCTGTCTGTCTGTCTGTCTGTCTGTCTGTCTGTCTGTCTGTCTGTCTGTCTGTCTGTCTGTCTGTCTGTCGTCACACTTTTCTGTCTGTCGTCACACTTTTCTGTATGTCGTCACACTTCACACTTTTCTGTCTGTCGTCACACTTTTCTGTCTGTCGTCACACTTTTCTGTCTGTCGTCACACTTTTCTGTCTGTCTGTCGTCACACTTTTCTGTCTGTCTGTCGTCACACTTTTCTGTCTGTCTGTCGTCACACTTTTCTGTCTGTCTGTCGTCACAATTTTCTGTCTGTCTGTCGTCACACTTTTCTGTCTGTCTGTCGTCACACTTTTCTGTCTGTCTGTTGTCACACTTTTCTGTCTGTCTGTCGTCACACTTTTCTGTCTGTCTGTCGTCACACTTTTCTGTCTGTCTGTCTGTCGTCACACTTTTCTGTCTGTCTGTCTGTCGTCACACTTTTCTGTCTGTCTGTCTGTCGTCACACTTTTCTGTCTGTCTGTCTGTCGTCACACTTTTCTGTCTGTCTGTCTGTCGTCACACTTTTCTGTCTGTCTGTCTGTCGTCACACTTTTCTGTCTGTCTGTCTGTCGTCACACTTTTCTGTCTGTCTGTCTGTCGTCACACTTTTCTGTCTGTCTGTCTGTCGTCACACTTTTCTGTCTGTCTGTCTGTCGTCACACTTTTCTGTCTGTCTGTCTGTCGTCACACTTTTCTGTCTGTCTGTCTGTCGTCACATTTTTTCGTCACGTTTTCAAATAACTTTTTTTCTACTCAAAGGATTACATTGAAACTTCTGACAAATGTTTATATCAATGTGTGTGATTGGTTCACAAAAGGGGGATAATCCAAATATTTTTATATCAGAGTTATTGCCCCTTTTCTGTCAAAAATTTAAATTTTCTGACAAGGCCCCCGGCAGGTGACACACGTGCTCCGGGGAGCACTCCATTCTAGTTAATCTAATGTTTGACTTCACTAGAGATCGAACCTCGCTCTCCGGCTCCCAAGGCGGACGCTCTAGTCACAACTCTACGGAATCGGTAATTGATATAAGTCAAGAAAATGATAGCAGTGTTTACATACTCCGAACTACCATACAGGTCCCGATGGCTATTCGGAAGCAGGAGGTCCAATGTTCAAATCCCAAATGGCGACAGAAATGTCCATTGCGATATGTCCGGTGAGTGAGCACCGCGAGCAAGAAAAATAAGAGTACCAAGTGTCTGTCTGCCAAGTGGAGTATTTATGCGAAAAAGCTAGGAAAACGGATACATGTAGGTGAACAGGCCGATGCGATTTTACTAAAATACCGTTGACAATGACGTTAAACTCTAACAAATCAACCAATGAATCAATCGATCAATCAATTATAAAAAGAAAGACGCACATTTATTAAAGGATTTTTTCTTATCTTTTTCTACGCTGAAATTGTTTGCTTTCGCGCTTCAATATTCTGCCCCCTGTGGCTTGGGGATTCTCAATAAGAATGGCAGCCACAGTCTAACTCTTACCTAATATAACCTTTCCTGTCCGCCGCGATATGACCTTTGCTGTTGAAATCGGCTTATCAAAACCTTAAAGCGACTGAAATCCAGATGGCACGAAAAAAAATAAAAAAAATACTCGAATTCTTCCTAAATGTTATTCTTTATGTTATCCAAGTAAGAAAATGTATCGTTTTTAGCTCGACTATTCGAAGAATATGAGAGCTTTACTACTCGCCCCGGCGTCGGCGTCGGCGTCGGCGTCGGCGTCCGGTTAAAGTTTTAGGGCAAGTTGGGATTTTCATTCATAAGTATTTGTGCTAGGGCTTTCATATTTGGAATATAGTTACATCTTATACCTTTCTTCACATTGAACGCTAAAGATGCTGAGTGTGACCTTCCTTTTGGGAAAAAAAACATGATTTTCGGGGGTTAAAGTTTTAGGGCAAGTTGGATTTTTTTTTTTTTCTCAATAAGTACTTGTGCTAGGGCTTTCATATATGGAATATAATTACATCTAATACCTTTCTTTATATTGTATGCTAAAGATTCTGAGTTTTACCTTCTTTTTGGGGTAAAAGACATGATTTTGGGTGGTTAAAGTTTTAGGGCAAGTTGGCATTTTCATTTAATTTTTTTTTTTTTCTCAATAAGTACTTGTGCTAGGGCTTTCATATATGGAATATAATTACATCTAATACCTTTCTTTATATTGTATGCTGAAGATTCTGAGTTTTACCTTCTTTTTGGGGTAAAAGACATGATTTTGGGTGGTTAAAGTTTTAGGGCAAGTTGGCATTTTCATTTAATTTTTTATTTTTCTTTCTATAAGAATTTGTGCTAGGGCTTTAATATTTAGAATATAGTTACATCTTATACCTTTCTTCACATTGAATGCTGAAGATGCTGAGTGTGACCTTCTTTTTGGGTTAAAAAACATGATTTTCGGTGGTTAAAGTTTTAGGGCAAGTAGGATTTTTTTTTTTTTTTTAACTTTTTCTGAATAAGTACTTGTGCTAGGGCTTTCATATTTGGAAAATAATTACATTTAATACATTTCTTCATATTATATGCTGAAGATGCTGAGTGTGACCTTCTGTTTGCGGTAAAATACATGCTTTGGGGTGGTTAAAGTTTTTAGGGCAAGTTGGCTTTTTCATTTAATTTTCTAATTTTTCTAAATAAGTACTTGTGTTAGGGCTTCCATATTTGGAATATAATTACATGTAATACCTTTCTTCACATTGTATGTTGAAGATGCTGAGTGTGACTTTTAGGGGGTAAAAAACATGATTTTTGTTTGATTTTGAGAATTTTAGATAAATTCTTAATTTTTGGTTACATTTCTTTCTAATTGTGATCATTTATTTATCAAATATAATTCTTCAACATATCAAACGGGTTTTGCATGGTGTCAAACATTAGGAAAACCTTTTTTTAAGGTTTTGCTAATTTTGGACTCGGTCAGTTTTAACATTTGCGTTTAGCTCAAAGTTAAAGTTACATCATTCAAATCACTTCATACTTCACATATTTGTTAAGGACCATCGTACAATTAGGTTAGATAACTCCATTGTATCCTAAATATGGAGTAATGGCCCTTGATTGACTTAGGAAATTTTATTTTTAAATTATATTTAAATGTATGTATATCTATTCAGTTGCTTTTACATATAGAGTATATAATATGATTTAGTAGTACTTAAGTGCAATATAATGAAATAGTGCTTTATGTGAATAAGCGGCCTGTAGTCGAGCGCGCTGTCCTCCGACAGCTCTTGTTTATCAATAAAGTGAACTTGAGTCGTTTTCAATTGTCCCGATGAAGGGGTTTCCTATTTAAAAATATTTACCCCGTTACTAACAGGGTAGAATTTGCGATGGAAAACGTATCGAAAACAAGAAAATCTCACCGATTATAGGGGTATGTAATATGTCAGTTATCATATTTTAATGCCCCAAATACAAAAATAACACTTATTTTCTTAAAATTGGATTTTTTTTCTTTTTTTCGACAGTTGGGTATCTGGAGTTCAGTCGCTTTAACATTCAGTCCGCATTTAATTAAATTCTTGTAATTTGTTCCGAGTTAGAAATTCTATATTCAGTTAAGTGTTATAAGTTATGTTATAAGGTAGCAGTCGAATATTTATCCCACTTAATACATGTAGTCTGTACTTCTTCTTCTATACACATAAAACGTCCTCTTGTTAAATGAGAGATTAAAAACACATATTTAGAGGCAAATGTTTGGTGATAATGTGTCAAAGGTAAAAATAACTTTGAGCTTTAAAAGAGAAAACAAATATAATATTGATATGTCAGGATAAGACATTTTCCTATAATTAGGATAAAATGGAAATTTTATTCTTAAAATAGGTACTATATATAGGTCCACGAAACAGGAAGATCATATTTGAGCTATTTTAAGGTCTTGGCTGTTCGAAAGTCAACTTTACAAAAGAGAAGAAAATCGGATCTTTTATATCTGTAAATTAAAAATCTTACTATTAATAGATCCACGCAACAGAGAAAAAGGTATAGTTCGGCTATATTGAACTTGTTAGAAGGATGAACTGTGAACATATATTTGTTAGGAATTGTCAGGTTTTTCCGAAGACCTACATCGAGGGCTTGGTGTGAAACAATTGTAACTAAAATCTGTATTTTTTTACCAAGTTAAGTCACCTGGCCATTAAGTCTTTATAAGCGTTAAATCATTTTTCTTGGTAAACAATGGAAATTTAGGTGCCATTGAGCAATGGCACCTAAATTTGCATTGTTTACAAAGGGGTCGAAATTGCCCCTAAACCAGGGTTTCCAAAATAGGGTTTAGTTACAACCGTTTCACGCCAAGCCCTCGACATGTAGGTTTTTCATTTGTCTCAAATAGACCGCACGTTAACCCCCCTTTCCACATTCAACAAATCGGCAGCAGACGACTTTGAAAACAAATTGACAAAAACGTGAACAAACTCCATAAATGAGAGCTATATTATTAAACAGATGTGAAAACATTGAGACTGAAGGATAAATGATTCATCTGGATCATGACCAATTTCTCCTATCATCACAATGTTTTCAAAAGTCGTCTGCTGCAGTGGTGTCAAAACGCGTATGTATGAGGGAAAGGGTTAATTATCGCAGCAGACAAACTGTTGAAAAGTAATGCCTCTTGTTTAGGAAAAAAATACAGTTTTAGCACACACAAAACAACACCTTTTACAATAAACATTGAACGGGACGTTCAGAACATAACTTCCAGCAAATGTATCAGTATATGTTAGTAGTGTGTTTTTGGGGGTACACTTTTAGAAGTGGTTCTGTGGTGCTGATTGGGGTACACTTTTAGGGTGGTTCTGTGGTGCTGGTTAATGACGTGTGAATCTCATTGTAGTAATTCAAAATAGCAATTTATCATTTTGTTTTTTTAACCATGATTATGTGGAGCTGTACCATTGTACCATTATGTACATTCAACGATGTGTAAACATTATTGTATCTTTAAAAAGTGAATCGTCACCATATTTGTTATTGTTACAGCGAATGAACAGAAGATACTAACAACATACTCTTAACAATAATGACACAAGCACAAATTAATTTTAATCAACATCTTTTTAACAACATAGGTTTTGAAGACATAACATGGTCATCGTCTACAAATCAAATAGAATGTAAACTTAGTGAATTGTTTTCATTGACTATAAAAAAAGGGAGAAAGAAACCGGTTTTAATTTTAAAGAAATTAAGTGAAAAGGTTTACATAAATCTTGATCAGTTCGATTTACTTTGTGATTTAAAGGAAAGCATTCATTTTTTAGTTGCATTTATTGAAGGGAATTCATCCAATAAACATCAAAACAATGTCTGAAATGGGGTTGATTGAAACAGATTACTGTTATCCAATGTATATATTTTATAATGATAGATTAGAAACCTTTTCAACTTGGCCGATACAGATTAAACCCGATAAACATGAACTTGCAAAAGCCGGTTTTTTTTATTCTGGACGAAATGATACTGTAGAGTGTTTTTCATGTGGAGTACAATTATGTAAATGGAAATATGTTGATGCTGCGCTGAAGGAACACAGTCAGTGGTCTAGTGGATGTGTTTTCTTAAAGATGATTGGATATGGTGAGTCATCCATTATACCCAAATCTGACCATCATCAACCAGCAGTCAGTAAACCTTCAACACTCTCACAACCAACATCGATTTCTTGGACCAATGACAATTGTGGTTTTGGATATTTATAGTACAAAATTTGAACAATATCAGAGAACTGATTATCCGTATAAAATACTGTGATAAATATTTTGCGGCTTTAAAGAAAAAACGATGTCTTCTAAATACACGCTTTTAATGGAATCTTATTTCGACTTTCTTTACGCTAAATCATTGTCAGAAGTGTTCGGGATAGTTGTGACGGAACAATGTTACGGTTGTCAAGTGGATCATCCATCTCAAAAACATCACCCATGTATTATGGAGGATGAAGAAGACCGGGTTATGATGTATTTCCATCATCTTGTGGAAAAGATAGACGAACAAACAATTTTATCAGTGTGGTGTGATTTCATCAATCAACTAGATATACCCAAAGAACTTATGGATATACAGAAACAGAAAATGTATAGTGAAGGCTGGCTACAAACTCTAAAAACCGACAAATGGGAAGACAAGATTATAAAAATGATATTAACAATCCTACGATGTGAAAGAAGACTTTTTAATTAAAAAAATGTATATCTTTATAGTGAGTTATATATATTTTATAATAAATTGTTATTAAATCAATACTTTTGTTTCTCGTTTTATTATACCATTTTGATTTACATGTTAATATTTTCAATACACATTTATATTCATTTTTTTCTCTTAATGATAAAAGAATGAATATAAATGTTAACTTGAAAGTCTTTCGCATCTTGTTTTCAACTATAACAATTCCCTCCTTAACATATCGATAGTGTCCACATATGGATAGAAGAAGTCATGGATTTAATCTCGGTAGAGTTGTGGTAGTGATATTATACAGGAGATCAACAGAATCATATCAAAGATTTAAATATAATGATTAGCTTTCCATTCATGTCACTTGAATGGACTAGCATAGCAACTAATTTGTTGATATAGCGAGATAAGTAGACCCATGATATTGTTAACTCCTCTATTTTAAAAAAGGCATCAATAAACAAACTAGTTTATTGTCTTGTTTGAAGTAGAGGAGTTATATGTTTATATATTTATTCTATTTTGAAAACATTTATTTGTTGTGTGAAGGTTGTAAATGTTGCATCAATGGATAAAGAGGAGAGGAAAAACATCTTACAACAATACTACTTTAATATTACTAATCGTGGTTCATTTGCTGGAGCTAAAACATTATATCAAATATTAAACAAAAAATATCCGAAACAGTTTACAGTATACTTTATTCAAAAGTGGTTAAACACACAAGACGCGTATGCACTACAAAAACAAGTACGACATAAGTTTAAAACTCCACAAGTCCGTGTATCATCTATTCGGGAACAATTTGATGCTGATTTGATGTCTGTAGGGAATCTGTCAAAAGAAAACAATGGAATACAATATTTACTCTGTGTAATAGATATTTTTTCTCGATATGCATGGGTAAGACCATTAAAAAATAAAAGTGCTAAAACTGTGTTGAATGCAACAAAAAACATATTTAAAGATGCTTCACCACTAAAGTTAAGAACAGATAAGGGGGCTGAATTTGTTAATCAATGGTTTAAAAGCTATATGAAAGCTCATGATATATATTATTTTGTTACACAAAACAAAGTTGGAGCAAATTATGTGGAAAGATTTAACCGAACACTAAGAACTCGACTTTTTAGAATGTTAAGATATAATAGAAGCTATCGTTACATTGATGATTTACAGAACATTGTCAACAATTATAATTCCACACCTCATCGAAGTTTGAATTATCTTTCACCAATCGATATTAACAAACAAAACGAAGCTGATGTGTGGGCATACATGTATCTCAAAAAACCTAAACATCTTTCTAAAAACCCTCCATCCTTTAAATTTAAAAAAAATGATTATGTACGCATTAGTTTCATAAAACACCCATTTAGAAGAGCATATCAAGATCAATTTACAACTGAAGTTTTTAAAGTTGATAGTAGATTTTTAAAACAAGGGGTACCATTGTATAAATTAAAAGATCTAAATAATGAGGAAATAAAAGGTTCTTTTTATACACCAGAGTTACAAAGTGTGGATAGCTCTAAAGATATATGGTTCATAGAAAAAATTATAAAAACCAAAAAAGTTAAAGGACGGAAAAAATATTTTGTTCGATGGGAGGGTTTTAGAAAGCAGTTTGATTCTTGGATAGATGCAAATCAATTAGAAAAAAAGTTATAATGGATTTTTATGTTTATGTTAGAAGTGATGAGGCAGATAAATACTTTCCTGAAAATAAAGCTTTTAAATTTATCTTTCGATTAAATTCACCAATCAATTTGGAGGGTTTTTGGAAAGTTGCTCTTGTCGAATTTTATGCTTTGAACAACTTAAGAAACAGAAAACCACCTTCAGACACGCTTTATATATATTCAAATATTTGTAAAGAAAGTATCATAAACGGTTCTAAAAGATCTGTGTTAAGACGTGTTTTTCAAAACGATAAAAGTGGGTGGAAGAATATATTCGATTCACCCTTTTATTTACCATTAAATACGAAATACTTTCAAGAATTTGAAATACAAATAACTACAGAAGATTTGATTGAAGCTACATTTTTGAAATCACCTATTTACATGACTTTACATTTTAAGCAATACCCGTTTTATACAGATGACTATGGATCGCTCTAAACTTTATGTTCCTAACCCTCAAAAGTGGATGCAGTTCTTTACTAGTAAAAAACATTTAAATCAAACTGGATCATTAAAACAAGGAATTTTACCTATTCAAAAATATATACCTGAGAACAAACACAGTGATGTTGTCATTAAAACCGTATCACCAGTAACACAAGGTGTTCAACAAGCTGTTTCTGATCTGAAAAGAGAACATATAAAACCATCTGTCATAAAGAAAAGACATCATTCTAAGAGAAAAAATCAGCAAAGTAAAAGATATCAAAAGAAAAAATCAATTAACAGTGTTAAGAAAAAACCAATTAATAGTGCTAATAAAAAAAGAGTGAAAAGAAAAATTAAAAAACATAAAGTCAGAAACATTTCAAAAGCAAAGGATATTTTTGATTAATTAGCTATGTCTGTGTTTAATATTGAAAGTTTTCATGAAGGTATGCCAAGTGAATTAGATTTATTCACTTTACCCCCAACACAAACTGCAGTCGAGGAGATAAGATATGAAGAAATTCGACCACTATCACAAATAACTGAAGATGGACCAATAGAGTTTAACTTGAGTGGACAAGGATCTCTTGAATATTTAGATTTACGTGGAAGTACTTTACATGTAAAGTTACGTGTTTTAAATGGTGACGGAAGCATACTAGATGCAACAGATAAGACAGGACCATCAAATCTGTTTCTTCAAAGCTTATTTTCAACAACTGAAGTAACATTACAGCACAAGGCAACAATTACACGTACTTACAACCCATATAATGCTATAATTCAAGTACTGTTAAATAATGGACAAGATGCAAAGTCATCTCAACTATCATCACAATTATTTATAAAAGATGATAATGATAAACCAGAGGATACAAATGCTTATACAGGAGCTAACAATGCATTGTTTTTAAGACGTTCTTACATTGCTGAATCAAAAGTGGTTGATCTGGAAGGACCGATTTATCATGACTTATTCACATTACAAAGATATCTTTTAAATCAGATTGATGTGAAACTTAAACTCCATCGAAGTAGTAACTCTTTCTGCTTATGTTCTGAAGAGACAACCCCCAATTATAAAATTGACATTATAGATATATATGTTTTAGCAAAAAAGATTAAAGTGAATCCGGCTTTGATTTTTGGACATGCGGAATTGTTAAAATCATCAAATGCGAAATATTTCTTCACACGTACTGAAGTACGAACACAATCTATTGCTTCAGGCTCATCATCTTTTCATTGGATGAATATGTTTCAAGGGCAAAGACCGAAAAGAATAGTTGTTGCTTTCGTGAAATCGAGTGCTGTATCTGGAGATTACAATACCAACCCATTTAACTTTTTGAATTGCTCCATTCGAAACATTTGTTTATCTGTAGATGGTGTCAGTATTGGACCTTGGAAGCTAGACTTTGATAAAACAAAAGGACAATCAATGCTTAGAGCTTACACAAATTTATATAAGGCGTTTGGCACATGGAATGAAAATAAGGGGAATTTTATAAGTAGAGAAGATTTCATAACTGGAAGCACCTTATTTGTCTTTCAACTGGAACCCAATTATTCACATCATGGACAATACTTATCTTTAATGAAAACTGGAAATGTTAATCTAGAAGTGCAGTTTCAAAAAGACTTAAAAGGTAATCTTTCTTTTCACCTTATATCTTTTAGACAATCTTTCTTTTCACCTTATATCTTTTAATCTTTTTAAACGTTATTCATGATTAAACAAAGAACTCACATCAGAAGAATTATTTATCATTTGTTGAATCAAGAGAATGTTATATGATTGTATTGTTTTAAATTTATTAATACATACTTTTATCTATTTACAGATACAACAAGCTGTATTATTTATAGTGAAATTGGAGGCTATTTCGAAGTAGATGCTGTAAGAAACATCTTAACAGATTAAAGATGAATACAATACATTTAAAATTGCTTGATCAGATGTGGTTTGATTTTCAATGTTATATAACATGAACCTATGTATGTAAATAACCAATATATTTTAGTAATAAATCAAATTATTTGAAAAAAATTGTTGTGTATATATATTGTTACCTTTCTTTAAAATTATATTATTGTTCACTCAATTGTCCAAGACTAAACACCATGGAAGCTGTAATATCATTTAATACGCCTTCTAATTGTATTGTATCTGGAGCCTCATCAAGTGGTAAAACTCATCTCATCTTTGAAATACTGAAATGTAGTGATAGAATGTTTGATAAAAGAGTAAACAAAATTTATTTTTGTTACAATGTTTATCAACCAATTTTTGAAGAAATGAAAAAAGAAATTCCTCGCATTGAATTCTTTGAAGGATTACCTAATCGGGAAAATATGGAAACATGGAGTGTTAACCCAAATCTAAACATTCTTATATTAGATGATTTGATGGAAAAAGCAGCCAAGAGTGCAGATATTGTGGATTTATTCACACAGTATAGCCACCATTTAAACTTTTTTGTCTTTTTCCTGATTCAAAACTTGTTTGCTGGAGGGAAATACTTTCGAACATTAAGTTTAAATGCTCATTATTTTATATTATTTCGAACTCTTCGAGATCAGCAACAAATCTCAACTTTGGGGAGACAAATATTTGGTGGACAGCTATCGTTTTTTATGGATGCTTTTAACAAAGCTACAAAAAATCGTTACTCATATCTTTTAATAGATATCTCACCTCATTCGGATCCAGCATATAAATTGAGAACACACATTTTACCAGACCAGATGACAGTTGTTTATACACCTGTAAAAAAGTGAAAAACATGAGTGAATTAATAAAGAAAGAGCGATATTTTTTACTACTACTTGTACAAACATCATTGAAACAGCAAAAGATGATGATGGAAAACATTTCTTCATTGCAGCTGAAAGCTGTTGTTCAGATAATATTTAATGTGTTACATGGTGTTTTAAAAGTAAACAATACTTTAAAAACAAAACTTAAAAAACGAAAAAAGTTGATTCGTCAACTTGTTCAAAAAAAGTTATCATTTAAAAAACGCAAGTTGTTAATGGTAAAGAATATTAAAACTGTAGTTAGTTTAATCAAATCGATTGAAGAACAAAGATGGCTCAAGAACTAATATTGGTTTCAAAACCTAAATATGAAAAAATGATGCAGGATATAAAAATGTCACAATCTAACGAAAATTATCAAAAAAGAGATGACGATGAAAAAACTGTTAAAGACGTGGATAAAAAACTTGAAATTGATCATTCAAAATCAAGTAAACAACATAGTGATACTGATTTACTTGCTGAAAAACTACCCATTAATGAGGAAAAAATCATTAAAAGGAAAAATAACCCGAAACTGTTTATGAAAACATCCATATTCGACATCATTAAAAGAAAAGGGAAACAAACAAAAAATAAGAGAACAGATACATTAAATCAAATTGCAAAAAGACAATATGGTGTTAATATTAAAAATCAGAAGAAAAAATTAAATCGAAAAATAAGTTCACAAGTATCATCAAAATGGATAAACTATATGATTGGTTAGAAAGACACAGGTGAGTGAACATTTTGTGGTTGCATTCCATTGGCTGAAAAAATGTTTATGTATTATATTTCATACCTATGAAATAAATCATTATTCAAAATGGAGCATTTCATAGAGGATCTTCTTAAACGATATCCCCATGGAAATTTACACTTAGAAAGTGAAATTAATTCTTTAAAACGAAAATTGGATGATTTAAGTGATAGTGATAATGAGGATTTAATTAGAACCACAATTCAAGCAGAAAATAAGTGGAATAAACTTAAATCATTCAAAAAGGAAAATCGAATAAAGAAGCATGGATATCCTCATGGAAATTTACACTTAAATGATGAAATTAATTCTTCAAAACGGAAATTGCATGATTTAAGCGATAGTGATAATGAAGATTTAATTAGAACTACAATTCAAACAGACAATAAGTTGAATGAGCTTAAATCGATTAAAAAGAAAACTCAGATAAAGAAGCAGAAACAGATTGAAAAAATTAGTAACAAGAAATTTTCTTGTGAAAAATGTGATAAATCATTTGATCAAAAAAAAACTTTAACTCGTCACATACATGCACACACAATGAAATATTCTTGTGAAATTTGTAATAAGATATTTGATAGAAAAGATACACTAAAAAGACATGAACTAATTCATCAAAGGAAATTACAGATACCGGACAATACGCGACAACATAACCACTGTAAAATTTGTGGTAAAACATTTGATAGAAAAGACCAACTAAATAAACATGCGTATTATCATCGACGGAAATTAAAGACAACAGATAAAACATGGAAATGTAAACATTGTGATTGTTTATCCAAGAGCTATGAAGATTTAGTTAATCATATATCAAAAGATCATCCATTACAGAACAACCAGTCAGAAGATCATACAGTTCAACCATTTTCTTCAAAATTATCAAATACTATTATACCAAACATTGAGGATGTTCATAAATCATCCGATCAGTCTAGTTCTCTTAAAGTTCAAGAAAATGGAGAGTATCAGATTGAAAATGAAAGTGCACTTAACAATGCTGTCCAGAATAAAGTTATTTTTCCTAATAATGGTGAAAGACATGATCTACTCACATTTTTTACAATGATTCGATCACACATTGAAACATTTCTTAAAAATCGATCACAAAGAAATAGTATTAAATATTACATTTCAACACAGGTTGAAATGTATAGACATGATGTAGAAGGTGATAGTGTATCTCGTCCTCATTTTCGAGGGGGCACATATATTTTACTAAACTCTGAGACATTTATTGAACATGAATTGAATGAATCTTTTCAGAAAATGTTTCAGAGTTTTGAAGCTTATATCAGAGAATCATCTGGTTGGTTGTTTCAAAAGGTTTTGCATCTAAAAATACACACCATTAACTATAAACCTTTAGGAGGATCAAGTTTCATCAATTTACCATTGAGTTTGAAGCAATCTCATTGCATATTAAACATACATAACAATGACAACAAATGCTTTTTATGGAGTATTTTGGCCTCTTTACACCCTAATGAATTCAATTCTGAAAAAGTAGATCATTACATACCTTATGAACACACACTCAATCTAAAGAATGTTGATTTCCCAGTATCCATTTCACAAATTGATAAGTTTGAAAACCAAAACAAGTCCCTTTCTGTGAATGTGTTTACCTATGAAGATAAAGAAATTATACCACTTAAAATAACTAAACATGTTTCAAGACAACATCACATAAATTTATTGCTTCTTAAATCTGAAAATGTTTCTCACTATTGTCTCATTAAAAATTTAAACAGATTTCTTTCTAGAACTAAAAAGCATAAAGCAGAAACACATTTTTGTTCCTATTGTTTACAAGGTTTCAGTTCTAAGAAACATTTAAATGATCACACCCCCTATTGTTCAGTGCATGGGCCACAAAAGGTTTCTTTACCAAATGCTGAAAATGCTTTGTTGAAATTTTCCGATTTTGAGAAAACACAAGAAGCCCCCTTTGTTATTTATTGTGATTTTGAAACTTTAAATACTCCACTGTTGTTATGTGAATCTAATCCATCCGAATCTAGTAGCACAAAAACAAAACATTTAATTCCGTGTGGGTTTGCTTACAAAGTGGTTTCCATTGAATCTGAATATACAAAAAAAACATGTATATATCGAGGTCCAAACGTTGCCGAAAAGTTTTTAAATTGTCTACTTAAAGAAAACATAGATATACAAGAAAAACTTAAAATTATTCAACCAATTGATATGGATGATAGTGACGAATTATTTTTTCAAATTGCCACAGAATGTTGTATTTGCGAAAGAATGTTTCTTCCTAGTGATATTAAAGTTCGCCATCATAATCACGTTTTAATGCAGGATAATTATATTGGAGCTGCACATCAAAAATGTAATATACTAACAAGTCAAAAGAAATTCATACCTGTTTTTTTTCATAACCTTAAACATTTTGATGGACATATCATTTGTCAAGCTATTGGAATGTTTAAAGAATCCGACATAAAATGCATTCCTCAAAATATGGAAAATTATATTTCATTCAGTCTAGGATCTTTGCGTTTTTTAGACTCTTTCGCCTTCCTTCCTTCAAGTTTAGAAAGTTTGGTTCAAAACTTATTGCAAGACGGAAAATCTCAGTTTCGACATATGCAATCCGAATTTCGAGAAGAACACATAGACATGCTTTTAAGAAAAGGAGTTTATCCCTATGATTATATTGATAATCTATCTAAATTTGAAGATTCTCAACTGCCTCAAAAAGAACATTTTTTTTCAAGCATAAAAAAAGAGTCCATCTCAAACTCTGATTATGAATATGCTTGTCATGTTTTTGATATAACGGGATGTGAAAACATGGGTGATTATCATGATTTATATCTTAAAACAGATTGTATACTTCTCTGTGATATATTTGAACAATTCCGATCTTTGTGTTTGAAACAATATGGTCTGGATCCTGCGCACTATTATACTAGTCCAGGGTTGAGTTGGTCTGCTATGCTAAAAAAGACAAAGGTGTGTTTAGAACTCATGACTGATATAGACCAAGTTCTTTTTATAGAGAGAGGTATACGTGGTGGTATAAGTCAGATTTCAAACAGATATAAAAAAGCCAATAATCCGTATGTTGAAAATTATGATTCATCACAAAAGACATCCTTTTTACAATATTTGGATGCAAACGCACTTTATTCTCATTCTATGTCCCAGTATTTACCCACTGGTTTATTTACATGGCTTGATCAATCCGAAATTGATCAGTTTGATGTTGGCAAAATAAAAATAGATAGTTCTGTAGGATATATTTTAGAGGTTGATTTAGAATATCCAAACCATCTACATACACAACATAATTCTTATCCATTAGCTCCAGAAAAGAAATTAATTGAAGTGGATTCATTATCACACTATGCAAAAAGAATATATAAAAAGTTACACAATATAGCAGATCATGAAAACATGCCTCCATTAACAAAAGTGGAAAAATTACTTACAACTCTGGACAGCAAAAGAAATTATATCTTACACTATCGTAACCTGCAATTGTATCTAGAACTTGGGTTGGAACTAAAAAAGATTCATCGTGTACTGAAGTTTCATCAAGAACCATTCTTGGAATCATACATCTCCCTGAATACAGATCTTAGAAAGAAGTCGAAATCAACATTTGAAAAAAAAAATTTCAAACTCATGAATAATTCGGTCTTTGGTAAGTTAAATGTTTTTGATTTTTTTTTAAATTTAAAATATTTATATTATATATAAGATTTAAATCAATCATAAGATTTCTAAGCACTTTCTTAACTGTTTATTTACTATATGCAATCAAAAACTTTATTTTATAAGTTTAAAATAATTTCTAAAAAAATGTAGAATTAATAGTATACTTGTTTTATGTATTTAACTTATTCACCCTTAATTTCAGGTAAAACCATGGAAAACCTACGATTGCATAAGAATGTCCAGTTATGTCAAAGAGAAGATCGTTTACGAAAATTATCAGCAAAGTCTACATACAAAGGACATAAGATATTTTCACAAGATTTAGTTGCCATTGAACTATCTCGTGCAAAAGTGTTACTTAATAAGCCGTGTTATGTAGGAATGGCTATCTTGGATCTCAGTAAACACCACATGTATGAATTCTACTATAAATTTCTCCATAAAATGTATGGAGAAAGTCTGGAACTTCAAATGACTGATACAGATTCATTTCTTTTCTTTTGCGAAACAAATGATATATTTAAAGACATGGAAAAACATTCGGATCTATTTGATTTTTCTGATTTTGATTCAAATCATGCTCTACACTCCAATATAAACAAAAAAGTTGTTGGAAAATTTAAAAGTGAAACTGCTGAAAAATGTATTTCAGAATTTGTTGGACTG
The DNA here is from genome assembly GCA_031761405.1 of Serripes groenlandicus. Lineage (NCBI taxonomy): Eukaryota > Metazoa > Mollusca > Bivalvia > Cardiida > Cardiidae > Serripes > Serripes groenlandicus. Next base: position 18,106,809 of record JASEVX010000012.1, read on the forward strand.
AGATCTAAATTGTATTCATTCTTATGTGATAATAAAGAGGAAAAGCGTGCAAAAGGTGTCAGCAAAAACGCAGTGGCAAAAGACATTCACTTCCATCATTATAAAAGTGTTTTGTTTGATGAAAATGTTGTGAGAGCTAAAATGGTATCAATCCGAAGTCATTCCCATGAACTATATTGTGAACAATTAAACAAAATAGCTTTGACTTGTTTTGATGATAAACGTTATCTTCTAGAAAATGGTGTCAAAAGTTTAGCATATGGACACCATAAAATAACAGAATGATAACATTATTTTGGATTATGAAATATATGTGTAAATGTAATGAATATGTAAAACATAACTTGTTCTTAAATGTTACGGAAAGAAACTATAACGATGATTATTTTATCCGAAGATTTATTTTTAAAACCAACATGAAACAACAACATAAGTGGGGGTTTCTTCTCTCCTCTAAGGATTTTCTTGTTCTTCATGTTGGTTTTTCTTCAAAGTAATTATTTGGATTCATTTTGAGTCTGTAAATAAAAAAAAACAAAAAAATCTTAATTATTGAAATATAAAAAATCACTTGCATGTATATAATTTTTAAATGAATCAGTCTGATGAAATTATAATAAAATTATGAAATGAATAAACTGAATAAAACTGATATAGATTAAATTTATGTTTGGTTATTCTTTATTTTGTGTGTAAGATATATCTTACCAAAACTTTCACAACTCTGAAGTGTCGTGGGGTGGAAGATGTATCCATCTCCCACTCATCTCCCGCAATTTCAAATCCATCCACATCCTTTAACAAAAATAATATATATAAAACACATATTTTACATATTCTTACCAGAAATCTCGAGAACTGCCCCAACCAATCCCCCCTCTACCACAAATTCTTCTTCCTAAATTAAATGATATAGGTTTTAAAGATTATAAAATAAAGAGATTTATATAGAAATGGGGTGAGGGGAAAAAAAATTGTATAAACTTACAAAGAGCTCTTGTAGCTTAGTAGTGGAAAACTGTTAAAAAAGATATAACATCTTATTTATAGTTGTATATCTCAAACCGGTAATTGTTGACAATAAATTCTTTGTCACAATTGAAAATACTTCGTCACTTAAACTCTTTTCCTAAATAGATGCTTTCTTATGTCACTGCAGCAGACAGCTTTTGAAAACATTGTATCAAAGAAGAATTACATATTCTTCTTTTGACACAATGTTTCCCACTTTTAATCATAGGTTATCCATCTAATTATAAAGATTTTCAAATTGTTGATAAAATATGTTCAAAGTCGATTGTCCTATGAGGGAAAGGGTTAAAATAATCTAAGCATTTAGCGAAGTTGGTAACAAAAGCGTAATTGCAATGAATCAACTTACACAATATTGTATATCATCTTGATTTTGTTGTTGATGGTTCTCGTTCATGCTGGCACTGGCAATGGTAGCAATGTATTGCGGATCACTCATGCTGGTGCTGGCAATGGCAGGCATGTACTGTGGATCACTCATTCTGGTGCCGGCAATGGCAGGAATATACTGAAATTTGATTTGGGTAAATATTCGGTTTCAAGCATGAAAGTTGTTTGTTGAATGCATTCATAGTTAATAAAGGATTATTGACTTTCGAGAAATTCACCAACCTTGTTATTATGCTATTCTTGATCATCAAGTGTAGAATATAAGACTCAGGAAAAAAGAAATAACATGTAGAGAGATTTTAATTTGATAGTTGCACATGTTGACCTCTAGACCGGAAACAGGAAACAAACAGGATCGGTGTCATAATATATACTTATCCATATAAAATACTTTCAAAGTGTTGCGAGTATGGAAATCAAATTTATTATTATTCTTTGGTTTTATTTACCCTCGTCAAGCAGAATTAACTATTTAACAAGCAGAAATTCAAATTTATGTAAATACGTAAAATATATATGATGATTTACTTACAAAAGAATGACTATTGCCTTCCATTGATTGGTTGGCTGCACTAGAACTAGCTACAGCAGCATGCAATGGTGTTCTCTGAAATGTTATAAAATCTCAATGAAACGAAAATGTTTAAACAAAAATCATATGAAAATAGTTAAAGAATGTTTTTTAAAAATCATCCGCAATAAGACATATGAAATGATTGCTAAAAAATATTAACTTATCAAAAGTTTTTAGCAATATGAATATACTTACAAATGATTGTCCGACTTCTTGCTGATACTGCATGTTAGCAGGAACATGCTGAAATTTAATAAAGTTTATAATAGTTTATATCATTTAAAAATATGAGTAAATAATAATCATTATTTGCAAATCAATTGAAGACAATACTCACTTGTAGTTGTTGAGGTGGGTTATACTCTGTCTTTAATCTCATTGCATATTGGTCAAAATAACCCAGCAGTGACTTTAAAAAAAACACTTCGTCCTCCCCCAAAGTGATGCTTTTACATTTTGAAATGTCGAATTTCCCATTCACAAAAGCTTTTGACTTATCTGACAAATGACAATACACTCGGTTATTGTAGAGTGTAACGCAAATCTCTTTACCTCTCCCAAAATTTGCCCTGACTTTTGACAACATATTATTACCATCAAACACTTCGCTAAATCCGCTAGCCATTTCAAAAATTAGTTTGATAAAAGTGTTAAATTGGGAAATACAAAGCTAACACACACAAGAAACTTGTTATAAAATAATCGAGAGTGACAGTATAAACGAGTGGGAATGAATAGAAAAATCGTTACCTTTTTATAGATAATATTTGAATATTTAAATATATAAAAACGGTTAAAGGTATGATATGAAACGTTTTCATTGGTTTAGTGAACAAAACAAAATTGATGTGGAACGTTTTCATTGGTTTACTAGATTAGAATATTTAAATTATAGACGGTTAGACGTGTTCATATTGATTATCAATATGATCACAATCTTGTTATGTATTAATTATCACATGATAACAATCTTGTTAATTTCACGGTTGCTCAAACCATGAATAAATTAATACATAACAAAATTGCAATAAAATAATTGGGGGTAGATGGGTATCGAACCCACAGCCACTCCATGACAATTATCTCTAATCCCAAAGCTTATCCATTACAACAAGATAACACATACACATTAGATTATTATGTTATGATGTATAGAATGACTTTAAAACGGTGTCTAGGTTTAATTAATTGATAACTTTTTAATCAAACACCGTTAATTATAAAACATTGGAATTTGAATGCAAGAAAACCCCCCATTCGAATTTAAACTTCGGACTGATAAGCGCCATCTTGAAAAAAGAAGAAAAATGATTTTCATAATTTTGTTTTCGTGTATTGGTATTAGTATGCAAACAGAATGTTTGAATACTAATATCAATGTTCGGGTTTGTGATGAGGTGTTGGACAACCATGTTTTCTCTAGTTCTGAAGCGGTAGTGCTTCAGATTCAAAGAGTGATAGGAACATTCGTGATTGATGTTAGATTGATGGTGGAGTTGGAGAGAATTGAGATTCGATATTGTATTACTTGTGGACAAGTGTGCGAATTTATAGAGACCAATCAACATATACAGATTATTGTGGATGGCATCAATGTTTGCAATGTAAGTTAATTTTTTATATTTGAAAAAATCTTTTTTTCAAAATATAGGATACTTCATCATAGAGAAAGTATTCAACTCGTCATATAAACATCTATCAGCTATTATCACAGGTGTTTGTAAATTATTCATGTAACTGTTGTTTATGGCCTATGGCATGTTTATTTGTTGAATGGTTGATAAAATTGAGTTGAGTTGTATCGATTAATACAAATATTTGTGGGTGTTATGTAGAAAAAGAAAATATGATTATTTTTACAAATTAATTCTTTTTCTTTTACAGACAACAGAATCTACAACATCTGAAACCAAGACTGCTCCCAAAACAACGTCCATAACAACATCCGAAACCAACAATACACCTGAAACAACAACCATATCATCTACTCTTGTAAGTATAAATTTATAATTGAAAGAAAAAACTCTTCCCATAATAGACAGAAAGGTAAAGTATTATTTGTTCTTTCTGTCTGTATGGGAAGAGTTGATTGCTTTACAATATGTTTATATATATGCGAGAAAAGATTAAGAATTCTGATTTTTTTTTCTTTCTTTCAGGAAACCAGAAAATCATCTACAACCCTCCCAAATCTACTTAAAAACAGTAAGTTGATAATTAAATTAAAATCATTTTTTATAAATGAAATGTACTAATAGATCTACTGGAAGTTTTTATTTTCTTACTCATAGTAACAAATAAAAACTTCTCAAAGCAATCTGCATCTGTTTAACTCTTTTCCTCTCCTCTTATCACAATTCTGTAACAGACATGAAAACAATTGCTATTGAGTTTCATGTCTGCTAAAGAATTGACATTAATCATTATAGATATTTGATGTTTCAACTACTAACATTTTAACTACTTCTACAAAAACTACTACTAATTCTACTAACACTGCACTTCTGTAACAGACATGAAAACATAATGGCATTTTTTTTTATTTGCCACTATGTTTTCATGTCTACTAAAGAATTGTGGTATAAAGGAAAATGATTATATAACATATCATTATAGATTCAACTAAAGAGATGTTTGATGTTCCAACTACCAACATTTTAACTACTTCTATGAAAACTACTGTTGATTCTACTAACACTATACCAGCTAATATGATTACTACAACTACTTCTACAAAAACTACTAATACCATGTCTACTAATATGACTGCTACAACTACTTCTACAAAAACTACTACTACAACCGATTTAACTGATGGAACTGATTCAACCATTAGATTGAGTTCAACCACTGATAATGAAACTTCTATCTTAATCTTTAAAACTTCGGCTTTTCCTATCATAAATACAAATTTTGATAATGAAGGTAAAACTAATTTATACATTGTTATTATAATTTTCTGTTTATTAATTGTGTTTTGTGTTTGTTTACTAATATATAGAATTCTTAACAATAGAATAACATACACACCTTTAATAGTAGATGAGTTGGAAATGGAAGAAATTGGATGAAACCATTCATGTAATTCTTTAATTGAACTAGAAAATTTGGTTATTTTCCTTATCCATAAATAATTCATCCATAAATTACTAACCATAATGTTTTTAAATGAATACCTCTTCTTAAAATTTATCATATTAATAGCAAACAATATTTGAAAATAATTTGGGGAAAGTTGAAAACAATTTGAAAACATTTTTTGAAAGGAAAAGGTATGAACAATTTATGCTATGCAATGCATGAAACTCATATGGGTTTTTTCTTTCTTTTTAGATACCGCAATTTATATCAGTGTTCCGGTATTTTTTCTGGTAGTAATTATTGTTGTGCTTGTGTGTTGGCAAAAAAGAAGAAGAAATGTACAGAGACATCTTCCAAGTTTCAATATTGAGACAACAAGTGTGGAGTCCCTTAAACTTTTTAACATTGCAACAATAGAAAAGAAATCAATGTGATTTATTTTCAAAACCTCATGATTTATTAACCTTTTTCTCATATAACAATTCTGCAGCAAATAATTATATATTTTTAACAAATCATGGAAAATCTCTATAATTGAATAATTATTCAATGATTAAAAGTGGAAAACATTGTATCAAAAGAAGAATGTGTAATTTCTTCTTTGATACAATGCTTTCTTATGTCACTGCAGTATCAAGCTTTTTGAAAACATTGTTCTTTGATACAATGTTTTCAAAAAGCTTGGTACTGCAGTGACATAAGAAAGCATCTATTTAAGGAAATGGATTAATACTTCATTTCAAAATAATTGGTGGAAACTGTTACTTATTATATTATCCTTTTACAGCTATATTTCTTACTGCGATGATTGTGATATTCGTGGTGATTATCAAGATAATACAAAGACAAGGTCGAAGAAGACGAAGAATGATTATAAATTATATATATAGAATTCTTTACGCTAGACACCCAATGATAATGATGACTTTTAACACTTTGTTTAGAATGTATCGTCAAAGGATAAATATAATAAGAAACAATTTCCATCAAACATTCTTCCGTAGATATCCACGCAGGAATCGAAGAGAACCAATCAGATTAAGATACTATTGATGGAATCCTTTCCATTGATTCACTGTAGTGTTAATTGAATAGAGTTGAATACATTCCTATGTTTTCAACTCTGATCAATAACTTAAATGATTGGATCTCTTCTACAATGTTGATTAAGATATTTCCTTTATAGAGTTTTCAACTTTAAAAAAGAAAGATCCTAATAGTTTTTCTCTCATTGTCATAATGTTTTCAACTCTTTAAAGGAAAGATCCTAATAGTTTTTCTCTCATTGTCATAATGTTTGCTATAAAGAAAAGACATTTTTAAACACCTACCATTTTCTTGATATTAACATATCTATATCCATCTAAATCTATCGAAATTCTTACTGTTTTCAACAAATCAATATGTTTTCGTTTGCTAATTTCCAAATCTTCTTTGCATTTAATGAATTTAAAACGTGTAATTTTCATTCGAACACAAATTCGTTTGATTTGTTTACAATAACACTTATGGATATTTAAATTCTGTATTAACATTTTCTCCTTTAGATCTTTAAAAGATATAAGTATTTGCTTGAGAAGATAGTTTTAAAGTAAATTACTTTATCACATACATACATCATATAAAATCATCTATACACATACAATTTAATCTATATCATGTCATACATTCATACAGACCTGATTAAATTTAATTGAAACATTGTTCGTTTATCCTAAACGAATAATATTTCGCCTGCATGTTATATAAAAACTTAAATATGAATTTAATCTACTCTGTATTAAGATGAAATTGAGGCAATGTTTTGTCCTGAGAATTTTAAATAACATTCACACATGTTTTCACCTTAGAACATTAAAAAATATAATAATTGTTAAAATATACTTTATAAAAGATAACTTTTTCATCACATAGTTACATCATTAAAAAACCTTCTGTATGCATATATCCAATCTACAGTTTTAGAATAAATGCTGGATATCATTCATACATTCGATACAACCTGATTTAAATTTTTA
>JASEVX010000012.1:18114103-18154347 GCA_031761405.1 Serripes groenlandicus
GTGACAGTATAAACGAGTGGGAATGAATAGAAAAATCGTTACCTTTTTATAGATAATATTTGAATATTTAAATATATAAAAACGGTTAAAGGTATGATATGAAACGTTTTCATTGGTTTAGTGAACAAAACAAAATTGATGTGGAACGTTTTCATTGGTTTACTAGATTAGAATATTTAAATTATAGACGGTTAGACGTGTTCATATTGATTATCAATATGATCACAATCTTGTTATGTATTAATTATCACATGATAACAATCTTGTTAATTTCACGGTTGCTCAAACCATGAATAAATTAATACATAACAAAATTGCAATAAAATAATTGGGGGTAGATGGGTATCGAACCCACAGCCACTCCATGACAATTATCTCTAATCCCAAAGCTTATCCATTACAACAAGATAACACATACACATTAGATTATTATGTTATGATGTATAGAATGACTTTAAAACGGTGTCTAGGTTTAATTAATTGATAACTTTTTAATCAAACACCGTTAATTATAAAACATTGGAATTTGAATGCAAGAAAACCCCCCATTCGAATTTAAACTTCGGACTGATAAGCGCCATCTTGAAAAAAGAAGAAAAATGATTTTCATAATTTTGTTTTCGTGTATTGGTATTAGTATGCAAACAGAATGTTTGAATACTAATATCAATGTTCGGGTTTGTGATGAGGTGTTGGACAACCATGTTTTCTCTAGTTCTGAAGCGGTAGTGCTTCAGATTCAAAGAGTGATAGGAACATTCGTGATTGATGTTAGATTGATGGTGGAGTTGGAGAGAATTGAGATTCGATATTGTATTACTTGTGGACAAGTGTGCGAATTTATAGAGACCAATCAACATATACAGATTATTGTGGATGGCATCAATGTTTGCAATGTAAGTTAATTTTTTATATTTGAAAAAATCTTTTTTTCAAAATATAGGATACTTCATCATAGAGAAAGTATTCAACTCGTCATATAAACATCTATCAGCTATTATCACAGGTGTTTGTAAATTATTCATGTAACTGTTGTTTATGGCCTATGGCATGTTTATTTGTTGAATGGTTGATAAAATTGAGTTGAGTTGTATCGATTAATACAAATATTTGTGGGTGTTATGTAGAAAAAGAAAATATGATTATTTTTACAAATTAATTCTTTTTCTTTTACAGACAACAGAATCTACAACATCTGAAACCAAGACTGCTCCCAAAACAACGTCCATAACAACATCCGAAACCAACAATACACCTGAAACAACAACCATATCATCTACTCTTGTAAGTATAAATTTATAATTGAAAGAAAAAACTCTTCCCATAATAGACAGAAAGGTAAAGTATTATTTGTTCTTTCTGTCTGTATGGGAAGAGTTGATTGCTTTACAATATGTTTATATATATGCGAGAAAAGATTAAGAATTCTGATTTTTTTTTCTTTCTTTCAGGAAACCAGAAAATCATCTACAACCCTCCCAAATCTACTTAAAAACAGTAAGTTGATAATTAAATTAAAATCATTTTTTATAAATGAAATGTACTAATAGATCTACTGGAAGTTTTTATTTTCTTACTCATAGTAACAAATAAAAACTTCTCAAAGCAATCTGCATCTGTTTAACTCTTTTCCTCTCCTCTTATCACAATTCTGTAACAGACATGAAAACAATTGCTATTGAGTTTCATGTCTGCTAAAGAATTGACATTAATCATTATAGATATTTGATGTTTCAACTACTAACATTTTAACTACTTCTACAAAAACTACTACTAATTCTACTAACACTGCACTTCTGTAACAGACATGAAAACATAATGGCATTTTTTTTTATTTGCCACTATGTTTTCATGTCTACTAAAGAATTGTGGTATAAAGGAAAATGATTATATAACATATCATTATAGATTCAACTAAAGAGATGTTTGATGTTCCAACTACCAACATTTTAACTACTTCTATGAAAACTACTGTTGATTCTACTAACACTATACCAGCTAATATGATTACTACAACTACTTCTACAAAAACTACTAATACCATGTCTACTAATATGACTGCTACAACTACTTCTACAAAAACTACTACTACAACCGATTTAACTGATGGAACTGATTCAACCATTAGATTGAGTTCAACCACTGATAATGAAACTTCTATCTTAATCTTTAAAACTTCGGCTTTTCCTATCATAAATACAAATTTTGATAATGAAGGTAAAACTAATTTATACATTGTTATTATAATTTTCTGTTTATTAATTGTGTTTTGTGTTTGTTTACTAATATATAGAATTCTTAACAATAGAATAACATACACACCTTTAATAGTAGATGAGTTGGAAATGGAAGAAATTGGATGAAACCATTCATGTAATTCTTTAATTGAACTAGAAAATTTGGTTATTTTCCTTATCCATAAATAATTCATCCATAAATTACTAACCATAATGTTTTTAAATGAATACCTCTTCTTAAAATTTATCATATTAATAGCAAACAATATTTGAAAATAATTTGGGGAAAGTTGAAAACAATTTGAAAACATTTTTTGAAAGGAAAAGGTATGAACAATTTATGCTATGCAATGCATGAAACTCATATGGGTTTTTTCTTTCTTTTTAGATACCGCAATTTATATCAGTGTTCCGGTATTTTTTCTGGTAGTAATTATTGTTGTGCTTGTGTGTTGGCAAAAAAGAAGAAGAAATGTACAGAGACATCTTCCAAGTTTCAATATTGAGACAACAAGTGTGGAGTCCCTTAAACTTTTTAACATTGCAACAATAGAAAAGAAATCAATGTGATTTATTTTCAAAACCTCATGATTTATTAACCTTTTTCTCATATAACAATTCTGCAGCAAATAATTATATATTTTTAACAAATCATGGAAAATCTCTATAATTGAATAATTATTCAATGATTAAAAGTGGAAAACATTGTATCAAAAGAAGAATGTGTAATTTCTTCTTTGATACAATGCTTTCTTATGTCACTGCAGTATCAAGCTTTTTGAAAACATTGTTCTTTGATACAATGTTTTCAAAAAGCTTGGTACTGCAGTGACATAAGAAAGCATCTATTTAAGGAAATGGATTAATACTTCATTTCAAAATAATTGGTGGAAACTGTTACTTATTATATTATCCTTTTACAGCTATATTTCTTACTGCGATGATTGTGATATTCGTGGTGATTATCAAGATAATACAAAGACAAGGTCGAAGAAGACGAAGAATGATTATAAATTATATATATAGAATTCTTTACGCTAGACACCCAATGATAATGATGACTTTTAACACTTTGTTTAGAATGTATCGTCAAAGGATAAATATAATAAGAAACAATTTCCATCAAACATTCTTCCGTAGATATCCACGCAGGAATCGAAGAGAACCAATCAGATTAAGATACTATTGATGGAATCCTTTCCATTGATTCACTGTAGTGTTAATTGAATAGAGTTGAATACATTCCTATGTTTTCAACTCTGATCAATAACTTAAATGATTGGATCTCTTCTACAATGTTGATTAAGATATTTCCTTTATAGAGTTTTCAACTTTAAAAAAGAAAGATCCTAATAGTTTTTCTCTCATTGTCATAATGTTTTCAACTCTTTAAAGGAAAGATCCTAATAGTTTTTCTCTCATTGTCATAATGTTTGCTATAAAGAAAAGACATTTTTAAACACCTACCATTTTCTTGATATTAACATATCTATATCCATCTAAATCTATCGAAATTCTTACTGTTTTCAACAAATCAATATGTTTTCGTTTGCTAATTTCCAAATCTTCTTTGCATTTAATGAATTTAAAACGTGTAATTTTCATTCGAACACAAATTCGTTTGATTTGTTTACAATAACACTTATGGATATTTAAATTCTGTATTAACATTTTCTCTTTTTGATCTTTTAAAGTTACTAAAGTTTTGTTGAGAGAAGACATTTCTTCCTCTAAAAGCTTCAAATTACTTAAAAATCTATTATAATCTATCGAATATACAATTTCAGATAAAGACATATTTTAAAGACAATTGAATCAATGAATGCATTGTTTTAATTCCCCATGTATATATACTAGTGGTTTGTGATTAAAATCTCTGACATATGACATAATTTGTTCCAGTTTTTTATCTTATTAAAGATCGAAAACAGAGGGCAAAATATGTTATTTGTCAGAGAATTTTAAATAAAAAACCCTTTATTTGCATCTGAGGGTTGAGCAATGTATAAAATGTTATGTTATTGTCATTGCTCAATGATAAATGTTCAATTTAGTTAATTCATATAATTCCAGAGTAGATTAAATTCATATTTAAGTTTTTATATAACATGCAGGCGAAATATTATTCGTTTAGGATAAACCGAACAATGTTTCAATTAAAAATTTAAATCAGGTTGTATGAATGTATGACATGATATAGATTTATTCTAAACTGTAGATTGGATATATGCATACAGAAGGTTTTTTTAATGATGTAAATATGTGATGAAAAAAGTTATTTTTATAAAGTATATTTTAAAAATTATTATATTTTTTAATGTTTAAGGTGAAAACATGTGTGAAATGTTATTTAAAATTCTCAGGAAAACATTGCTCAATTTCATATAATTCCAGAGTAGATTAAATTCATATTTAAGTTTTTATATAACATGCAGGCGAAATATTATTCGTTTAGGATAAACCGAACAATGTTTCAATTAAAAATTTAAATCAGGTTGTATGAATGTATGACATGATATAGATTTAAATGTATGTGTATAGATGATTTTATATGATGTATGTATGTGATAAAAGTAATTTTTTAAAACTATATTTAAGAAAATATTATATTTTTTAATGTTTAAGGTGAAAATGTTATTTAAAATTCTCAGGAAAACATTGTTCAATTTCATATAATTCCAGAGTAGATTAAATTCATATTTAAGTTTTTATATATAACATGCAGGCGAAATATTATTTGTTTAGGATTAGAGAAATAATGTTTTTATTAAAATTTAAATCAGGTTGTATGAATGTATGACATGATATAGATTTATTCTAAACTGTAGATGACTTTATATGATGTATGTATGTGATAAAAGTTATTTTTAAAAAAAACTATATTTAAGAAAATATTATGTTTTGGTGATTAAAATGATATAAAACAAGGTTTTGAACAAATGAAAGTAAAATTGAAAAAAAACATTGTGATAAATATTTTTAATAACTAAAAATATTAACCACAATGTTTTATCAGAAGTCTATGGTTTTGAAGATATTTTATTTTATGGTGCTAAAAAGATTTTTTGTTTTGTTTTTTTTTTTATATAAAATGTATATAACTTATAATATTTAAGTCATTCTCAAACTGAGCTTTTGAATAAATATACAATGAACAACTATCAATTTTCTATCAGATTTGATTTCTCCCATTAAACACCTCTGCAGTAGACTGCAGAGGTGTTTAATGTGGGAAATCAAATCTGATAGAAAATTGATAGTTGTTCATTGTTTTTTTTCCTCTCACAATATTTCGAGAGTTGTAGACTTTCGAAACATTGTGGGGGAAAAAACAAAAGCATGTATATTTTTTGTTTTTATAGTTCATAATGGTTGTGTTTGTTTTAATAAGATACAATAATCCTTTTTATGATATCAGTGTGATTGATGTGTTTAATGTATGTTATTAAAATGATATGAGACTTATTTTGGGTTTTGTTTATTATTTGAATGGTTGTGAAAGGGTTAGGAATTAATAACATCTTTAAATAGTTTACGGTTCAAAACCATTTCTTGTTAGTGTTAAAATTATTGATGGTCTATGATTTGCATCAATTCACTATACTACAATAATGTTTACACCTTGCTGAATGAAAAAACAAAAAACAAATCGAACAATAACAAATCTTTATTTGAATTACTATGACACTTACGAGTCAATGACCAGCACCATAGAACCACCATAAAAGTGTTACTATGGCATTTACGGGTCAATGATTAGCACCACAGAACCACTTCTAAAAGTGTACCCCAATCAGCACCACAGAACCACTTCTAAAAGTGTACCCCCAAAAACACACTACTTATGTTTACCAAGCCAATCACGGGGGGACATACAGTCTCGCATAGCCAACTGTGTAACACATTTATCCGTTCCCTCGTACAGACGCTTTCTGACGCCTCTGCGGCAGATGACTTTTTAAAACATTGTGGCCAAAGGAGATTACGAGCAATTCCTCATTTAGCCACAGTGTTTTCAACTAATTTCAATAATTACACCTTCATTTTTTGAGACTTTCCATAATTATTTTGAACCAGATATTATCAAAATCGTCAGCTGCAAATGTTTTGTATGTGGGAAAGGGCTTATCGTGAGACAGTTGTTTTTACTGACCTCAACAACAGGCACTTATACAGAGTGTTCCTTTTATTTTAATATTAGAACTGTTGCTGTTGCAGTATGTAACATTATTTGGGACTTTCGGAGACAAATATAACAAACGGTCATACTAAGCGTCAAACATTAAGCTTTTAAATTCAATTTCTATTTACATAACAGTTTGTTTAACATCAATAGATAAAGTTCGTTAAATGTGTATGCCTTTCTTGTTCTTTTGCAAAACATCGCTTCGTTCACAGTAAAGAAGCAATGAACAGCGAAGGTCAAAAACAAACCTTAGATCATCTTCAAGTAGTAAAGATTCAGATCAGTCCGCTCATCCCTACAGTCTTCTTTGGATCGGCACTAGTCGAGAACAACACTGAAGTTTTCAAGTAACTTTGGATAAACATATATATAACATGGATGCACAATATTTTTAAATCGGGCCAATACTTTTAGTCAAGAAGATTTTTAAAGCTTTTATCATATACATAATAAAACGTATTGGGCGATATGTCATGTCAATTTGGAAACAATATTGTCACTATATCAATTAAGTTAACGTTATGTACAACAATAAGTAAGGTCCTCTATGTAATCAGAATATATACCGACGGACTTTGAACAACTTTAAAGAGGACGACCTAAGGAACTTTCCTGTGAAGTTATTTTGAAATCAGTCTATTAGTTTAGTAGGAGAAGTCATCTGTGGGAAATTAACAGACGGACGTACAGACGACACAGGACGTCGACGATGCCGGACGGTGATTGATCACAAAATCTCAACTCAATGCTTTGTGCTTAGGTGAGCTAAAAATGGAGAAGGTATGAATCAATCAAAATCCACCTAAATTAATGTTTTTTACGACAAAAATAGGTAACACTCATTAGCTAGAACATACAATGTGTCATGAAGAGTATAAGATATAACTATGACTGAAGTTTGAAAACCCTAGCACTTGTACTTTTGAGGAAATGTAAAAAACAAAACAAGATGTGTTTGTGAAACACTGATGCCCCCCAATGGCAACATCTTGGTCAAAGGTCAAGGTCGCCAGCTCAAAAATGTTGGTACTGACAGAAAGGTCATGTCACAAGGAATACACATGTGAAATATGGTAGCCGTACCTGTTATGGTTGAAAAGTAGTGGTCAAGGTTAAAGTTTTTTTCGAGAATGGCAACATCTAGGTCAAAGGTCAAGGTCGCAAGGTAAAAAATTTTGGTACTGACAGAAAGGTCATGTCACAAGATATACACATGAAATATGGTAGCCGTACCTGTTATGGTTAAAAAATAGTGGTCAAGGTTAAAGATTTTTTTCGAGAATGGCAACATCTAGGTCAAAGGTCAAGGTCGCAAGGTGAAAATGTTGGTAGTGACAGAAAGGTCATGTCACAAGGTATACACATGTGAAATATGGTAGCCGTACCTGTTATGGTTCAAAAGTAGTCGTCAAGGTTAAAGTTTTTATCGAGAATGGCAACATCTAGGTCAAAGGTCAAGGTCGCAAGGTGAAAAAGTTTGGTACTGACAGAAAGGTCATGTCACAAGGTATACACATGTGAAATATAGTAGCCTTACCTGTTATGGTTCAAAAGTAGTGGGGAAGGTTAAACAATAATTGAGAATGGCAACATCTAGGTCAAAGGTCAAGGTCGCAAGGTCAAAAATGTTGGTACTGAGAGAAAGGTCATGTCACAAGGAATACACATGTGAAATATGGTAGCCGTATCTGTTATGGTTTAAAAGTAATGGCCAAGGTTAAAGTTTGTTTCGAGAATGGCAACATCTAGGTCAAAGGTCAAGGTCGCAAGGTCAAAAATGTTGGTACTGACAGAAAGGTCATGTCACAAGGAATACACATGTGAAATATGGTAGCCGTACCTGTTAGGGTTCAAAAGTAATGGCCAAGGTTAAAGTTTTTTTCGAGAATGGCAACATCTAGGTCAAAGGTCAAGGTCGCAAGGTCAAACATTTTGGTACTGACAGAAAGGTAATGTCACAAGGAATACACATGTGAAATATGGTAGCCGTACCTGTTATGGTTCAAAAGTAGTGGTCAAGGTTAAAGTTTTTTTCGTGCAGACAGGCCAAAAACTACATCTAGGTCAAAGGTCAAGGTCGCAAGGTCAGAAATGTTGGTACTGACAGAAAGGTCATGTCACAAGGAATACACATGTGAAATATGGTAGCCGTACCTGTTATGGTTCAAAAGAAGTGGTCAAGGTTAAAGTTTTTTTTGTGCAGACAGACAGACAGACAGACGTGAAGACGTGCAGACGTGCAGACGTGCAGACAGACGTGCAGACAGGCCAAAAACTATATGCCCCCCGAATCGGAGATTCCGGGGGGGGGGGGGGGGGAGGGGGCATACAAATTAAGTTTGAGCTAAACGCAAAGTTCAAAATTACAAGAAATTAAAAATCCAACAAAATATGAAGAAGCTATGTCCAATTCTCAAAATCCACCAAAATTCGAGTGTTTTACCCCCTAAAAAGGTCACACTCAGCATCTTCAGCATACAATGTGCAGAAGGGTATTAGATGTAACTATATTCGAAATATGAAAGCCCTAGTACCAGTACTTATTGAGAAAAATAAAAAAAAGAATGAAAAAAAAAAGAAACTTTAACGTTGAGATAAACGCAATATTAAACAAGAGGGCCAAGATGGCCATAAATCGATCACCTGATTGATAGTATATAGTAGCAAATGCTACTGCTAATAAAGGTAACAAGGGGGCCAAGATGGCCCTAAATCGATTACCTGAATATTTTTTAAGTGTTTACCTAAACGTATCTATGTAAAACAAGTGATCCCCAGGATGGGGCCATTTTTGACACCACGGCTATAATTTGAACAATCTCGGTAGAGGTCAACTAGATGAAGTTACATACCAAATATTAAAAGCCAGGACATTCTACCTTCAGACAAAAAGTTTTTAAAGTTTCTCCCTATACGAATCTTCTTAAAACAAGTGACCCCCGGGGTGGGGCCATTTTTGACCAAAGGGCTATAGTTTAAACAAGATTAATAGAGGTCCAATAGATAGAGCTACATACCAAATATCAAAGGCCTGGGCCTTCTCCGTTTAGACAAAAAGGTTTTTAAAGCTTTTTCCCTATATGAGGCTGGATCGCTCACCTGAATTATTTTTTTCGCTTTAGCCTGGCGGCCATGCTTTTTGACCAATCAACATGGTTCGAAGGAATCTGATAGAGGGTTATCTAAGGAACAATTCTACAAAATTATTTGAAAATCTGCCAAACAGTTTGGGAGAAGAAGAGTTTTAAAGTTTGTTACGTTTCGTTGCCATGGAAACCAGAATTCTGCATGGATCACCCAAAAAAATAAGGAATTCTGGTGAAGTCATTGAGAGGATGCTTTCTCTGAAGTGTCATCTCAATTGCCTGACTGGTTACTGAGGAGAAGATGTTGACGCACGACGGACGACGGACGACGGGCAAAAAGCGATCACAATAACTCACCTTGAGAACTTCGTGCTCTGGCGAGCTGAAAATGAACACGTCTTAACAATAGAATATGACATGCTCAGAAGATGTAGTCATGTTTCAGTGTGTGTTATATTAATTAAGCCCTTAAAAGTCATTGAAGTTTTAACTTTATTCTAATGCAAGTTTTCAAATTACCCATACATTTGGGCACAAATATTATTTTCTCATTTCTATAAATTACTATAAAAAATCCTTGTACATTGAATGCCAGGCATCATCATAAAAAAATACATATCGCCCTCTGCAAGAATGCAAGAATGATGCAAGTTCAAATCACACTTAAATTTGGTCACATGTACTATTTTCTCATTACTGTAAATAAATCCGTGTACATCAAATGTCAGTCATCATATTAAATATGTTTCCCCCTCTGCCAGAATGATACAAGTTCATTTTTGATTAACATTTGGGCACATATACCATTTTCTCATTGCTATAAGAAATCTTTTTAATTTGAATGTCATTCATCATCATAAATGCATGTTACCCTCTGCCAGAATGATGCAAGGTTCGAAATATCAGGGCGACTTTTTGGATTGAAAGAAACTCCCATCCAGATCATATTTGAGATGTTTCTTTTTATGATCACTTCTTCAGTAACTTCTGGTATTTCACCTAAGTCACCTACATGTCTTTTGAGCTGTGCATGGCTTATCTTGGAGAATGGCTCTACTACATATATAATTTCAAAATAAACTATCGACAAAGAGTAGATATCTGTCCTCATCATGGCAAATGAATGTAAACGTTCTCCACGAAGTACCTCTGGTGCCGAGTACCTAGGTGTTCCACCATGTTTCAATATTTCAGCATCGTCAGTAAACTGAGAATGGACTGTGCTGAGGCCAAAATCAGTAATTTTTGCGATACATGTCTCATCTTTATTAATGTTTATGAGAATATTTTGGGATTTTAGGTCACAATGTGCCATGTCCATTTTATGAAGATATTGTAAGCCATTGGTAACTTGTTGGATCACGGTGATTGTCTGTTGTTCCTGAAAGTGAAAGTTTTTGATATGCAGAGCCTCAAACATACTCATCTCCATATACTCCATTACAATGCAGAAGCTTTGTTGTTCAGTGCAAGCTCCTATGAACTTTACAATATTGTCATGTTTGAGACGACAACATTTTCTTATCTCATCTTGGAACTCTTTGGATCTCTTTGTTGTAACTTTGTCTGTTTTCATCATTTTAACAGCAACAATATTGTCCTTCCAAATGGTAAAGTAAACTTCGCCAAATCCACCTTCTCCAATCTTTTTGCAAAGTGTAAGTTCTTTAAATGGTATTTCAGGACCCTCATATTGTAAGATACCGGAATTGGTTTTTAGTATCTTCTTATTTATTTTACACCAGTTTTGTTCTTCCAGTTTCCTGTTCGTAATGCAGGTTTTCTGTCTGCTAGCATACTGTTTCATAGATGAAAAACTATCTGGTAAGGTCCTGTAGTCATTACAATCTAAACTGTCTTCTTTAATCTGAAAAATAAAACATTCAAGCATGTTAAATTGGCTTAATCAATAAAAAGAAAATGAAAATTAGATTGCAAACACTATGTTTTTGATATTGATTTCTTTGATATTCATTATGCACCACTGCTTCTCAACAATGTACAAGTTAAACAAATTTAAATTGATTTGCCTACTTAGGAATCTTTTCTCCTCCATCTGTCTGTCTCTTTGTCTTGCTTTTCGTAACTTTGTTTCGGTTCGGCAAATTCATTTCAAACTTGCAACACTTATAACTTCTGATCAGGAGAATGGAACAGTATACGGTCAATAACTCTAGCATGCTTATTTATAGACTTTGGACTGTTTTCAAACTACAAATTAGTATGTAGCTAGTGATTGACCTGCTAATTCTAGTATGTATTCTGTCTGTCTGTCTGTCTCTGTCTGTCTGTCTGTCTGTCTGTCTGTCTGTCTGTCTGTCCGTCCGTCCGCATGAGAGATTGTGGGGTGCACCCCACAAGTAAAACATCAAAAGAAATAACCCCACAAGTACTCTCCCATGAGTCCGTTCGTCCCACCTAACCTTGTCCGGCCCGCATCATAGGGTTTGATAGAAACTTGGCTAAAATGTTCACCATGATGAGGCGGCGTGTCGCGCACAAGTCCCAGGCCTGTACCTCAAATGTCAAGGTCACACTTGGAGGTCAAAGGTCAAAATGAGTACTGTTTGATAGGATTACCTTGTCCGGCCTGCATCTCTACCATGCATCATAGGATTCCCAAGAAACTTGGCACAAACGTTCACCATGATGAGGCGGCGTGTCATGATCCAGACCCAGGCCTGTAACTCAAATGTCAAGGTCACACTTAAAGGTCAAAGGTCAAAATGAGTACTGTTTGATAGGACTGTACCTTGTCCGGCCCACATTTCAACCATGCATCATACGATATCAAAGAAACTTGGCACAAACGTTCACCATAATGAGGCGACGTGTCACGCACAAGACCCATGCCTGTACCTCAACTGTCAAGGTCACACTTAGAGGTCAAATTTTAAAAATGAGAATTGTTTGATAGGACTGTACCTTGTCCGGCTCACTTCTCAACCATGCATCATAGGATTCCCAAGTTACTTGGCACACATGTTCACCTCAAAGGTCAACGTCACACTTAGAGGTCGAAGGTCAAAATGAGTATTATTTGATAGGACTAACTTATCCGACCCGCATCTTAACCATGCATCATCGGATTCCCAAGTTACTAGGCACACATGTTCTCCACCATAAGATGGCGTGTCGCGCATAAGACCCAGGCCTGTACCTCAAATGTCAAGGTCACATTTAGAGGTCAAAGGTCAAAATGAGAACTGTTTGATAGAACTACCTTGTCCGGCCCGCATCTCAACCATGCATAATAGGATTCCCAAGGTACTGGGCACACATGTTCACCATGATAAGGTGACATGTGGCACACAAGACACATGCTGTACTTCAAAGGTCAAGGTCACACTTAGAGGTCAAAGGTCGAAATGAGAAACCATGCATCACAGAATGCCAAGGTAACTGGGCACACATGTTCACCATGATGAGATGACATGTGGCGCACAAGACACAGGCTCCAGGTCACACTTACAGATCAAAGGTCGAGATGAGAAATGTTTGATAGGACTGTATCCAAAAGGTATGCAGTGTATTGCTGTTTTTGTCAACAAATGCACATACAATACACAATGTGCTGTCCTCGTCCGGTAGCGGACTTTTGTATTGCTTGCAATATGACATTAACTTGTTTTTGTTCGAGTTATTCTCTTTTGTCTCATGTTTTTGTCCACCCATTTTGTCACTTACTATCAAACTTTCAAGAGGCAAAAACTGTATTCCTTTTCTTGCATTTTCTTATAGATATGAGCCTTTTTGACATTTAAGGTATTCAGAAAGTAACAAAAATAAGCTGTACCTCTTCTCCCTTCAGCAATCTATTTATCATCATAGTTGTCGTTCTCTTCTGTGTAAGGGGTCTTGAACCTTTTGGAAATTTAACCCTATCCAGTTTTCTGTTCAGTTTGTTATCTTTATACGTTTTGTAGGTCACCGTCCCTGTTTCCTTGTGATGCACTACAGAACCTCGAGGTTTCCAAACCCTGCCAAGCTTTCGATTAAATGGATTATCTGTGTAAACTTTCACTGACTGATCCTTTGATGTCAAGTCTTCAGTCATTGTACATTTGGCTTCTGTCTCGAGTCTGCTTGCACTTTTGGTACTTTTAAAATTTTGAAAAGTTTTCGTTTCTTTCGGAGTCCCTTTACTTTTACCGTCCAGTTATCTGTTCAGTTTGTTATCTTTAAACGTTTCATGGGTCACCGTCCTTGTTTCCTTGTGTTGAACTGCAGAACCTCGAGGTTTCCCAACCCTGCCAAGCTTTCGATTAGATGGATTATCTGTGTAAACTTTCACTGACTGATCCTTTGATGTCAAGTCTTCAGTCATTGTACATTTGGCTTCTGTCTCGAATCTGCTTGCACTTTTGGTACTTTTATCATTTTGAAAAGTTTTGGTTTCTTTGCTCTTACTAGCCAAAGATGGACAACGACTTGGAACTTTTTCAGAGATTGCAATACTTTTTGTAGATCCTTGAAAGTCCCCTTTCTCAGAAACTGCTAAATATTCTTTTCTAACATGAGGGGTTCTGCCTGAGATAGTAGGGTTCCTTGAAAAATATTTGCTTTGGCTATCAGCACTTCCATCAACAGGAGACCGCATTGACCGCATTGACCGCTTTTTGTTCCACTTTTTGACCTCACATTATCGGTACCAAAATCCCCAAAAGTTAAACTTGGACTGAAACCTCCACTTCCTTTACTGCTCTGTCTTCTTGCTCCATTCATACTTCACAGGCTGATATTCTGCCACTGCCGTACTTTATACTTTATAAATACTGTACTTGAAGGCCTAGAGCTTGTAGGTAATCTGCAAAAAGGACAATTTACATTAGATTAGGTTCTTTACATTAAGCTACTGCCTCTGTGATGCAGTGGAAAAGAATCTGCTTTAGGTGCAGGAGGTTGTTTGGTCTATCCCTGACTGGGTCATACAAAAGACTTTAAAAATGGTAGTAATGGCTTTCCCCCCTAGTCGCTAAAGAGTGTTGGTATAGCATTTCAACTGACTCCCTTGTGTCAGGAAACATCGACCAGGAATACTGGTAACTTATCAAGGAGACACTGCGATAAAATTGAACAATTGTAGAAACAGCGTAAAACGATTGTCCTCAGTTAAAAGTAATGAGGGGAAATTTGTTACAGCAAAGATTGTCCTCCTTTTCTTCTTAGTTTAGTCCATATAAAAGATCAGTTTGCATATACGTGCTCTCTTATTAGCTGTTTTCCACTTGCAAACACTTTGTGACTGAACTGTAGTAGTCAATCTTTTTGAAAACATTTTAACAAAAGGAAAATTGCTCATAATTTTATTCTTCAGTTGATAGAGATTTTTAAAATGACTTCCTAAATGTTTCTAGTAGTCTGCTGCGGATTTGTCGTATGTTGGAAAGTGAGGGTTTAAATGTATAATGTATGTTAATCACAAGTTAGTTGATGTGACTGCCTAAATGTTTTCAAGTCGTCTGCTGCGTATTTTTAGTATGTTGTATGTAGGAAAGGGAGGATTAAAATGTATACTGTTGATCACAAATGAATTGAAAGATTCTGTTACTGGATCCAAATTATCATTTTGATAGCAATTTTAATGTAAATGTTTTGATTACCAGAAAGATAGGTGCTTAATAGACAGCAATTTGAGATAAACGAGTTATTGTTTGTCAAAAGTATCCTAATCATGGTGATATTCAATGAAACAATACAGAAGATATTTATTCACAATTCTACCTTCAGTTCTGTGATTATTTACAATTTATGGTTTATCTCTATGAACCATACGATCAGGTAAGGTATTCTTTATCTCAATGTAAGTGCTGCAGACTCACAACAAAAGTATTTATTCTGTAGTTCTAGTTTTATGTCAAAAATACATTACCAGTCATTTAATACCTGATATATAACTCGTAATACCTTAATTTCCATCCAAATAAGAAGCTTACGCAGACTTGCGTAATTCTCACGCCCGTGTGATCTACACGGCCGCCGGTAAATAACCCAGGTGTGCATGTCATTCCTAATCACTTTTAATTTGGATACCACTGGATACACCACTTCGCAAGCTAAGATTTAATCTCATTTCTTAAATTATTTCTTTGTCTTATAAGGCGTTTCGCCTTAGCAAGCGACTTCCATTCATTCTTTCAACTATTTCAACTAGTTAAACTAGTTAAACATTTAATTGCATACATTGTTGTTGTTATTAATTGTTTTTTCTATTTAGCATACAGCGCACTGAGACTTCACAGGTGGGTTACTCCACCCAGTTATTTCAGTACACGTGGTCGGTAGTTAATTAGCCGTGCTTCTTTCTACGGTTGAGTTATCCCGACCCAATTATAGTATAGCTTTAATTGTTTCTACTGCTGTATAGTTACGTATTTGTTTCGACTTATGAACAATTTTGAAAAAAAAATGTAAATATTTTTTGCGGTGAAAACCGATAGCGGTGATTGAAAAATAGTCAAAATAAAAAATATTTATTTGTTATTTTTAATTTTATTTCTATAATTACAATTTTTCATATATGTCTGTGTCAAATAGCGGTGAACAGAGACGTGGCTTGTGCGGTCATATAATGGCCGTATGGAACACGCATCCGTCCTGTGTTGCATGCTCTAAGTGCACACAGGCTTCACCCTGTGAGTACTGCTCATCTTGGACTGCTTCCGTTTGGGAGCAGGCTTGGATGGGGAGGACTCGCAAAAGCAGGAAGAGCAAGGAAATTCCTAAAAAGAAATCCTTAGCTCTTCGAGTGAAGCAGAGTTTGAAGGCTTTTCAGACCCTGCTACTGTGTTAAGTTGGAAAGGAAGAGCTGAGCCTTCTCCACTTATCACAACCGCTCCTCAGTCAGCTGCTGTTGGTACAGAGGAACGGGTGGCATCGTTTGGTAAACAAAACAGTAATGGTCAGAGTCAGTTACCATATACGGATTGTTACCAAGCGGTGCCAGGTGTTAATGCGAAACCTCTGGGTTCTGCGTTGGTCCAATCGGAGGGAAACCTTACACATTGGACCAATTTAACACCACACTCTTGTTTGAAGTCTTCGGACTCATACAGAGTGCCAATGACAAATGTCCCTGGACATAGTCATCTGAAGACTGGTACACCAGGCAACGTCTCCGGACAGCTTAGTGTCACCAGTATGGGTAATGTCTTTGGACAAAACCCTTTTGACTCCGGGAAACCGGGAAGCGGGCAACCGCTAAGTCAAACCTCCACCTGGCAATCTGTCCTAGGACAGAGTCATTTGGAGGCCGGTCGACCAGACAACGTCTTCGGACAGAGTTCGGTCACCGAGCGAATGGGTAATGTCATCAGACAAAACCCAATTGACTCCGGGCAACCGGGAAGCGGGCAACCGCTAAGTCAAGTTGACTCCGGGCAACAATGTAGTCAATTCGCCACCTGGCAACCTGAGTCCGGGCAACCGGTCGTCAGGCAGTTGGTTACCAGGCATTCAGATACCTGGCAACCAATCAACAGGCAACCCACTGATTTTCGTACACATCCTACACCCATCTCTTCTGACGAAGAGGATATTGACAGGGATCAGTGCTCAGATGATGAGCCTGCTGTAGAGCGTTGGTCATTACAGCAGGCCATAGGTGAAGTATTCAGGGTGGTACCTGATACTTTATGCCCAAAGGTTGACGCTCCCCCTCGTCGAAAAAACCTATCGAGCCTGGAGGAAATGAATGCAGAGGTGTCCACACCTCAGCTTTTACTTCCACAGGCGAACAACTTGGGCAGGTTGATAGACCAACTGCAGTCCACCAGGTCTCTGGACAATTGCGTTCACTCCTGGTGCGTCCCACCGGCGCTGTCGAAGGACAAATGGCCTCTGCGTAATGTATCGACCACGAACAGTCTGCGCAGTCCGCGCAGACTGATCCGGGTCGACACATTCCGTCTCAGGGGGATAGAGGTATAGGGTAGTGATTCATGAAACAGAAAACCCACAGGAGGCGAAAAGTGTCCTACCGGTTAAGCCTGCGCGGCATGCTGAGGCTGATGCGGGTCGATACTTTACGCAGAGTCAACAATGTTGGTTTTCTCGCGGGACGGCTCAAATCACTTGTTATATTGATAATAATGTACAGGAAACGTAGGCTTGATACGATAACGCCGTCTGTCTGCTCTGGGTTTTGAACATCTACATCATTAGTACGAAAAGACTTCAGGAAATTGGAGGTGAACACGACGATTATTACTTCTTACGTCCCCTGGGTCTAATTCAATCGACCTTACTTAGCTCTTAGTAATATTTAAATATTACAAACGTTATTTCATCATTTTTGTTTCCCTTTAAAAAATGCCAAAATAGGTAACTATTTATGTCAACTTAGTTATTTACTTAAAAACGTTCCAACATTCATATTTTACAAAATAATAGGGAAACAATAATGTACAGGAATCGTAGGCTTGATACGTTAACGTCGTCTGTCTGCTCTGGGTTTTGGACATCTACATCACTAGTACGAAAAGACTTCTGGAAATTGGAGGTGAACACGACGATTATTACTTCTTACGTCCCCTGGGTCTAATTCAATTAACCTTACTTAGCTCTTAGTAATATTTAAATATTACAAAAGTTATTTCATCATTTTTGTTTCCCTTTTAAAAATGCCAAAATAGGTAACTATTTATGTCAACTTAGTTATTTACTTAGATACGTTCCAACATTCATATTTTACAAAATAATAGGGAGACAAAAATGATGAAATATGCTTTAAAGTATTTTAAAAAATAATACTTAGCGCTAAGTAAGGTTAGTGTTATTTGACCCTGATTGTCAAACAAATTGGCATGTGTGGTTTTGTGGAGAAATAGGAATGACGCGAGTCGCGAGTCACAATGACTTTTGTCAATCATACGAAAGAGTGAAGCGGCCAAGCCGGCTTTCGAACTCACGAGCCGAGCCCCGGTAGCTCAGTTTGTAGCGACGCGGGCTGTCAATCCAGGGGATGTGAGTTCGAACTCCAGCTCAGCCAACATTCTTTCCGACGTTTGATAAAAGTCACTGTGACAAGCGTCATTCGTCTTTCACCAATGGGCTTACAGTCTTTGTGGAAAAGCAGCCAGTTGCTTGGAAAGTATGTTCTGTGGAGTACTGGTGTGAGCAATCCAGGAAACATATGAGTAAGGGAACCCCTGATGTGACTGAAAATTGTTGAAAACGGCGTTAAACCCCGAACAATCAATAAACAATCGAACTCACGACCCCTGGATTTACTCGTCGTGACTCAAATTGTATCATCGCTGAAAAGCGATATAAGACATAACTCCCATTTTAAATGTTTTCTATCCAATTAATTGTAGAAACATAATAACATCTATACATCTGTACATATAAGTTTAAAATATCAAAACATGAACTCCTGTGTAATTAAACGAGGCTCCATACGAGGTATAAATGACTTACTCGGTAATTATGTGATGTTTTACACCTTTGTAATAACCAGAAAGAAAAAATATTATGAAACATTGAAACAAACAAGTACATGTATCATCTGTTAAAAAAGCCATTACATCCCATTTTTGTTTGACAGGGTTTCTTGGCAAACGGTAGCGATTGTCATAGTTTCCAAATTCATTTTCGGTGACGCCGGAAATCATCCCACAGTAAATTACGTTAATAACATGACATTACTCAAATTGGATTGTAACATTGACGGAGTTTAACGAATTGACCGGAAATTACCGAACATCCGATTTTTAATACGAATGGATAATCAGGTCAACTCGACTAAAAGGCAATTCTCGTATTTGAGCCGGGTTGCAAGTTGTGAAGTTCGTTTGTTTGCAAACACCCTTCCCAACATACAGACGCTTTCTGATGACCCTGCAGCAGACGGCTTTCGAAAGCATTATGACAAAAGGAGATCTTTTTCATTATGAAATATTTCTCCTTTTTCAAAATGTTCCCAACTTTATTCAATAACTGTGCTTTTATTTAAAGTGTGCGGATTTGTTAAAAAAGCAAAATGTTTTCAAAGTGGTCTGTTGTAGGTATTTTGTATATGGGAAAGGGTAAATGGTGTGCAACTGTTAACTGTATTTCAGTCAAATCAAGCGTACCATCGAAGCCCCTCATGCCGAACAGGGTAGCAACTACAGGTACTACCGTTTTTAACCACCTTCTCTCTCATACATTAAATCTGCAGACGACATTGAAGACATCTCTGCAAAAAATGTGGAAAACCGTTAGATTGAAAGTGTTATTACTGAAAAGAGCTGAAAACACTGTGGCAAAAGTAGAAATTGCTCATCATGAGCAAGTTCCCCTTTTGCTGTAATGTTTTCAAACGTTGTCAGTTGCAAATGTGTCAGAAAGCGTCTGTAGGAGGGGTTAAAGTCGTTTGAAGAACCCGATTGAGGATCGAACACGGACATCCCGCTTAAGCTAACCGCTAAGATAGTGTGTGCCGGGGGGGTTGTGTGATGTGAGGCAAGAGACCGCGAAATCTCCAAAGGGAGCTCACTCTATTTACCATGCAAAATAATGTTGACGGAGTTATCGTTAATTGATGGCGGAGCAGTCCATTCCTTTTGATGTTACATATCAATTGTCGTTTCTGCTTTTTTCTTTTTTGTTATCTTGTTGTTGTAATTATAATTTGTAAGTGATTAAGATCAGGAGATGAACTTGAATAATCTGTTTATTGCTGTTGATTATAAACGATATTTTACAAAATTCACATGTGAAAACAATTCATCTGAAGGACAAGATCACCAATAGGAGATTTGATAAACATGTTGAAGTTACGTCTCGTGAAAGCGTTCAGTTGCCGTGAGGTAACCGAAATAACGTTTAAAAGTATTTGTATCAATAGGGCAACTACTCACTTAATAAAGGAAAGTTTAATCATAAAACGCGGTATTCACAATTCGGAGATAACCCGTTGAATGAAAATGCCGAAGCATAATAAAGGGAAAGGGTTAAGCCCAACCAATCCATCAACGACTATATAATATTTATTTGATTCTGTTACAGTTGATCCACAAGACCAATAATCCTTTGACGTGGCTCCAGACAAAATAATTTTGTGTAAAACATTAATGGCCAAGTTACGCATCTTCTGACTTGATGATCTACACCCAAATAGTCCATAAAAGAACCTTTGTTTGCGTAGAAATGAGTGTATACCATCACCATAATGCATTGAATATAATGACATTGAGTTTAAATGCATTGTGAATGTGTATAGGATGCACTAGAAATGATTTATGTGATACATTGTAGTATTTTGACCTTGCTTGAAAGAGAAAGTATAGAATGCTAAACACCGGTTTTGTCCGGGTACGATTTAGTCCATAATGACGGTAATCATTTTCGCTTGGTGGGTTCTTTCTTGCATAATGTATGACCACCACCCCCCACCCCCCCCCCCCCCCCCCCTCCATTTTTTTTTGATTATTCTAAAGCTTAGAGGTAACTCTTTTCGATGATATAGGTGTTTTACATGATTTACATGAGAAACGCTTAGAAAGTGTGACAATTGAGGATTGAGGACTGAAATTGGTCGATTTACATCGAAACAATGATGGAATTTAGTTAGTGTATTGTAACCTACAGGCTAAACTTTTGAAAATCTCAATGATTAATGAAGGTAAAACTATTCAATGCACAAAAAGGTAAAAATCTCTTATTTAGAGCAATTTCTTATTTTGCCACAATGTTTTCAAATGTCTGCTACAGATACAGATGCTATAAATTGAATGCGTCTTTTGAAAATGGAGGATTAACACGATAAGGGATTCAAGTCATAACGTTATTTAACTCTTTCAGCGCCAAAGGCAATATTGAGCTTTTTGCAAACAATACAGATTCAGGTGAGTCAGCTCGTAACGAGTTATAAAGATATTCCAAAACTCCTATAACAGGAAAATAGAGTCGTCCGAGTTTGATCATGGAAGAGTCTACTTTAAACAATTCGGCGCTGAAAGGATTAAAGTCTTTATATATTATAATATTTTTCTGATACATTTACAAAATGTTGATGTAAGGTATGAGAGAGGATGGACACGATCTCTCCATGCCTATGGACGTGGCAAAAAAAACAACAACATGTCTCGAGAAAAAATGACATAATGTTTAGTAAATCATTCGAAATAAACTGTTTATTAAATCATTCGAAATACACTGTTTATTAAATCATTCGAAATACACTGTCTATTAAATCATTCGAAATAAACTGTTTAAAAGATTGAGCCGTACCACACAAAGCAAATCGTCATTCCGACGATTAAAAAAGAAACCTCTCCAACTCACAACAGTTCATCTATAGATTAATTTAAATCTTTCAGTGCAGAACTTCACAAAGTCGACTCTTTCATGTTGAAAATTGGACCACTTCATGTTTCGTCCAATAGCAAATTTGGAAATATTTATTGTCTAAGTGGCCAATAATGCAGATTTCAGGAGAGACAGTTCGTTATGAATTGTCTCACCCGAATCTGCACTGTTTACAAAAGCCTAGACATGCCTTTGGCAGCGAAAGAATTATAAAATGTCAAGCCTGAATCGCGGACAATCTCTGAAAATTAAAGTACCTGTATAACTACATCAATGGAGCTTAATCCTTTCCCATAAATAGACGCTTTCCGACGCCTCTGCAGCAGACGACTTTTGAAAATATTGTGGCAAAAGGCGAAATTGCTCATGATGAGCAATATGTCAAAATATTTTATCTTTGAATCATTCTCTTATAAGTTATGATTAATACTTAGTTTAATTAGAATCTTTAAATATAGTTTTAGATTACGAATCGAAAATAAACAAGAGGCAAGTGTCGCTCCACTGCATTAGACAAAAATCAAATCACTGTAGCCATATAAGACAAAACAGCACTCCCCATATTGTGGCCATGTATGTCGATCAATCAATATAGTTTGAAGAAATCTGATAGAGGGTCGGTTACCCAAGGAAAATGTCTACAAAATTATTTGCAGATCGGCCAGATACTTTCGGTTTAGCAAATTTGTTTCCTCTTTAGCTATATAAAGCAAAAATATTCCCGTCGTTGGCGGCCATGTTATTTTTGGAATAATAAACATGACTTGAAGAAATCTGATAGAGGGTCACCCATGGAACATTTCTACAACTTTTGCAAATCAGCCATATTCTTTCGGAGGAGAAGATTTGTTTCTACTTTAGCTATATAAGGCAGAATAGCACGGCCCCCTGGCGGCCATGTTTTTATACCAACAACATGGCTTGAAAGAATCTGTTAGAGGGTCACCCAAGGAACATTTCCGCAAATTACTTTGGAAATCAGTCAAAGGGTTTGGGGGGTAGACCATTTTTAAGGGTTTATGTTGCAGTGATTAAAGAATTGGAGGACATTTGGTGAGGACATTGAACTCATGCTTCTTTCAGAGAAGAAGACTAAAAATGTTCACTATAGCTATATAAAGCAAAACAGCCCCATCCCTATGGTGGTCATGTTTTTCGACCAATCACATGGCTTGTAGAAATCTGATAGAGGGTCACCCAAGGCTCATTTCTACAGGTTATGTGAACAAAAGATTTGTTTTTTTGTATTTAACTATTTATCAAAATAATTTGAATGAAATTTGGTGAGGACATTGAGTTAATGCTTGCTGTGAAGTTTCATCCCAATTGACCAACTGATTACAGAGGAGAAAATGTTGACGCACGCACGCAAGCACGCACGCATGCACGCACGACAGACAATTCGCCATGACATAAGCTCGACTGGCTTTCAGCCAGAGGAACTAAAAATCACTTTCTTACACTAAACTGACAATAGATGCATTTAAAATATATCATCTTCACCTTGATTCATACAATATCAAGGACATACAAACCGTCAATATAAACACAGTTATACATATTTTATCACAAAAATAATAGATTATAGGTTAGTGACACTGTACTGTGAAATTATCGTTGGACCGAGTTCTTGGATTGGCGTTGCCGAGCTTGCGAGGCTACGTTTGCCAAAGAACGAGGTCCAACGATGCTTTCACAGTACAGGGTCAATAACCTTTCTATTGCATACTTTCATATTGTAAACTATTTGGTTTTCACTGTGGATTTTATTTTATCTATTTGATTAATCTGCTTCGGAAATCGAAACAGACTGTTTGTTTCCATAAGTAGTTGAACAGTTGAATCATAACGATGACGGTGACGTTATTGTTTTAAATGACGTCATGCACGTGCATGAACAACATTTTAGACGCGCGTGCTATGTAACAGTATACTGTTATCCGGTCAAAAACGTACTGTTAGCATGAGACAGTAAGACATGGTCCATGATCAGTATATGATAATTTAGCATTACAAAGTCAGGTGAGGTATAATAATGTTTACATACAAATATAGTCCCTAGCATGGTAATTATGCGGAATTTTCGCACGTCTTTATCTACGATCATGATCACTCCTTGACACCGGTCATGATCGAAAATTCCTGACCACTTTCTTCAATGCAATGTGAACGGAACAATATGAAAGTATGCAATAAAACAGCAGTACATAACAGTGTCCGCAATGCTATTTATGGACTTTTACAAAGAAGGCTAAACTCGTAACCTTATTTGCTTGTAGTGTCGTCTGATTCGACAAGATAACAGAAAACCGTTATAAATTAATACATAGTTGACAAATTATTTGGGGAAAGAGAGATTGTTTGAAGTTAAGTTATTTCCCTTGCCCGCAATGTTTTAAAGATTGTCTCTATCAGAGAAATGTATATTGACATTCTCAGTAAAATGATTAAAAATAATATATGAAGTAACCTTTAAGAACATACTATCCCAATGTGTAGTGTTCTTTTAGTACATTTTCATATATATACTATTAAGCCATGTTTTACTTATTCACATCAATTTAATCGAGTATCGCTGAGGTAAGTGACAACTTACAATCACCATGTTGATATTTCTATATTTTAAATTGTATAAGTATGTAAGTAAGTTAGTAAATATTTTATTTAAGTGACATGTGTATGTACATCAACAACACAAGGGAACAAAATGTAATAGATAACACCCGCCCCAAACGGCCTATAAGTCACTTTCAAAAGAAAAATAACTAAGAAAAAAAAAAAGAAAAAAAAACCCACACAAAACACAAACAAACACAAAATGTATATGTAACGCGTTCAAACTTTGTGGAGAATACGTTGACCTGAAAAACACACATGCACACAGATAACTGTTTCAGCAAATCAAGGGTTTTCTAGGGATATAAACCGAAAACATTAACATGTCTCTGACGTGTAAAAACATACATGTACAAACGGTGATCCAAAAGCTTAAGACGGTTGCTATAATTATAACAGGAACCAGCATATCAATCAAAATAGTATTATGTTAGAGTCAATATAATCCTGATACACATAAATGAAATATTTAAATAATACTAGTGATGCTGTATCAATATGAATAGTGTATACATGTACATTTGGAAGCGGACTACAGTCACTCTGACGTCACTTTTAAACCATTCTAATGCTGAATGTTTCAAATTATATAATCCAGCTAAGCAGTTGGAAGCGTCTTTGTCAAAGTCTAGTAAAATCTAGTTACATATATTTAGTTGAGCAGCTAACAGTAAAGAGTCTGGTCAGACGGGACTGATGCTCCGGCTGACCTTACTCTTTACTGGTGACCAGTTCAGTATGCGTCAATCAGAAATGCTAAGGATATTTCTTGTAACACTTAAATTCAGAATAAGATCTATGTTGTTTTCTACAACCGTTTATTTAATTGCCACTGTTTTGGTTCTTATCACTTTGCATTGCTATTTGGTTGGGCATCATTTGCAACATTTTACCCGCAAAACGTTCGAAATTAGTGCTTAATGCATCTACTTTTGAACGTATTGCAGACGTCTCGTTTTTATTATCAGTCATAGCCTTTTCAATTGATTCAAACTTTGCTTTTAAAAAGGTCTCTTCCTCTTGTCTTTGCGTATCTGCATGCGTAGATGCCTGAAAGGCCATGATGTGGCTGTTAGTAAGACCGAACTCTTCGAGAACTGCATGCATCGGCGTAGCGAGAATCCTGCCAGTTGATGACTTACCAATGAGAAGTCCAAGAGCTCTTAGGTCATTTCTGCTTCCACCATAAGAGACCAGAACAACAGCACCAGAATCCCCGTGATCCGCGAAAATTTGGCCTTCTAAGCTGCTCGATATTTCAATTTGCGCATGCAGCTCCCACTTATTAACATTTTCTGCAAGCAACTTAGCATACCTGACGCTTGTACCAACAATATGGAGTAGCCCACGTGTTGCACCAGTAACTGCGCCAAATTTTGAGATTTCGACTGCATTGTTGTCCTTGAAGAAATTGCGATCGCATACTTTACCAGAGATATATTTCAAATTATGTACTGCATTTTCATCCACATCTACTTTCATATGTGAGTCATCTTCTTTAGCGATAGCTTAGAAAAAGAAAAGTCAAATTACAAATACACATCGCCCTTCTATTACGGCATTACTGTGACAAAAATAAAGTAGGTAAATTAGATATGTCAATAAAGAATCTGGCTCGGTATGTTAGGCAATCATTGCATAGCATGGAATTGATATATTCGTTAATGGAACGCCGAATCTACATAAACTCAAATATTTGAAGAGCTCTTCAAATATTTAGAGAGCTCTTCAAATAATTAGAGAGCTCTCCAATTGAATTAATGATTTCATCAATTCAATTGGAGAGCTCTCTAATTGATTTGAAGACCTCTCTAATTCAATTAAAGATATCTCCAAATCAACAATTCATTTGTTGCTCTCACTAATTGAATTAGAGAGCTCTCCAAATCAATTGGAGATATCTTTAATTCAATTAGAGAGAGCAACAAATGAATTTGAGATATCTCCAATGCTTTCAAATTAAACATATCCATAATTGATTTGGAGATATCTCCAATTGAATTGCAGAGCTCTCCAATTGATTTGAAGATATCTCTAATTGATTTGGAGATATCTTCAATAAAGTTGATTTGGAAATATCTTCAATTGAATGAGAGAGCTCTCCAATTCAATTGACGAGCTCTTCAATTCAATTGAAGAGCTCTTCAAATGAATTATTGATATCATCAATTTAATTGGAGAGCTCTCTAAATATTTGAAGAGCTCTTCAAATATTTGAGTTTATGTAGATTTGGCGTTCCATACATAGTACTGTAACATGCAATCAATGAGCATGTTATTTTCACTGTTGTTTACAATTAGATTCTTGGAAAGAGAAAGTATTGGATGTCATAAACGAATTTGGAATGATCTACGAAAACATAATGGGTATTTTATTTAGTTCAGATGAATAAGACAGAAAGTACGACCACCATCAAAAAGTCTTTGAAAATCTTCGTTCATAAAAGTACGAGGCCGTTTTAAAATATTTCGGTTCAAATGTTCATGGATTGACACTCTACCTAGATTGTTAGCTCCACTGGCTGAAAGCCAGTCGAGCTTATGTCATGGTGAATTGTCCGTCGTGCGTGCGTCTGTGCGTCCGTGCGTCTGTGCGTCTGTGCGTACGTTAACTTTTTCCTTTAAACCACTTCTTCTCCCTAACCACTTGGCAAATTTGGTTGAAACTTCATAGGAAGCATCCTCTCAATGTCTTCTCTTAAATTCCTTCATTTTTTTTATCCATACATAATTCTGGTTTCCATGGCAACCAAAAGAAAAAAAAAGTGAAAACTTAAAAAATCTTCTTCTCAGAAAGTGTCGGGCCGATTTTCAAATAATTTTGTAGAAAAGTTCCTTGGGTGACCCTTTATTAGATTCCTTCAAGAAATGTTGATTGGGCGAAAAACATGGCCGCCAGGGAGCGGGGCTATTTTGCCTTATATAGCTATAGTGAAAATTTAAAAAATCTTCTTCTCCAAAAGTGTTCAGCAGATTTTCAAATTATTTTGTAGAAATGTTCCATGGGTGACCCTCTATCTGATTCTTTCAAGCCATGTTGATTGGTAAAAAAACATGGCCGTCACAGGGCGGGGCTATTTTGCATATATGCCTAAAGAGAAAATTTAAAAAATCTTCTCCTCCAAAAGTGTCAGGTCGATTTTCAAATAATTTTGTAGAAATGTTCCTTGGGTGACCCTTTATTATGTTCCATCAAGAAATGTTGATTGGCTGAAAAGCATGGCCGCCAGGGGGCGGGGCTATTTTGCCTTATATAGCTATAGTGAAAATTTAAAAAATCTTCTTCTCCAAAAGTGTTCAACAGATTTTCCAATTATTTTCTAGAAATGTTCCATGGGTGACCCTCTATCTGATTCTTTCAAGCCATGTTGATTGGTAAAAAAACATGGCCGTCACAGGGCGGGGCTATTTTGCCTATATGGCTAAAGAGAAAACTTAAAAAAAAATTCTCCTCCAAAAGTGTCATGCCGATTTTCAAATAATTTTGTAGAAATGTTCCTTGGGTGACCCTTTATTAGATTCCTTTAAGAAATGTTGATTGGGCGAAAAACATGGCCGCCAGGGGGCGTTTTTGTTTTGCCTTATATAGCTATAGTGAAAATTTAAAAAATCTTCTTCTCCAAAAGTGTTTAGCAGATTTTCAAATTATTTTGTAGAAATGTTCCATGGGTGACCCTCTATCTGATTCTTTCAAGCCATGTTGATTGGTAAAAAAACATGGCCGTCACAGGGCGGGGGCTATTTTGCCTATATGGCTAAAGAGAAAACTTAAAAAATCTTCTTCTCCAAAAGTGTCAGGCCGATTTTCAAATAATTTTGTAGAAATGTTCCTTGGGTGACCCTTTATTAGGTTCCTTCAAGAAATGTTGATTGGCTGAAAAACATGGCCGCCAGGGGGCGGGGCTATTTTGCCTTATATAGCTATAGTGAAAACTTAAAACATCTTCTTCTCCGAAAGTGTTCAGCCGATTTTCAAATAATTTTGTAGAAATGTTCATTGGGTGACCCTCTATCAGATTCCTTCAAGCCATGTTGATTGGTCGAAAAACATGGCCGCCGGAGGGCGGGGCTATTTTGCCTTATATGACCATAGTGTAAACTTAAAAAATCTTCTCCTCCGAAAGTGTTTGGCTGATATTCAAATAATGTTGTAGAAATGTTCCTAGGCTTACCCTCTATCAGATTCCTTCAAGCCATGTTGATTGGTTGAAACATATGGCTGCCAGGGGGTGGGGCTATTTCGCCTTATATGGTTATAGTGAAAACTTAAAATATCCTCTTCTCCGCTTTTCAAATAATTTTGCAGAAACATTCCTTGGGTGACACTCTACAAGATTTCTTTAAGCCATGGTGGTTGGTAAAAAAAATAGCCACCAGGGGGCAGGGCTGTTTGGAGATTTTATTTTTGCCTTATGCCCGTGGAGCGATACTGGCCCTCTTGGGCCTCTTGTTCAAATCATTTCGATGTGTACAAAAACGTGCCCACCAGGGTGCCTTGCTTTTTGTCTTTAAATATATATTAATATATATAATTAAAACTTTAGAAATCTTTTTTTGACAGAGTACTAGTTCGATGTTCTATCAAGGTTGTTCAAACTATTCTGATTCGTTGAATCTGTAGCTTTATTAAATAATTAGAGCGATACAGGACCATCATTGTCATCTCGTTGATTTTTGTATCGCCTGTCTGTCAGACAGAAATACATTTACGGATCACCTCCCCGTCATATGTCTGTCCTTCCGTCCGGATTTGGGTCTTACGTGGTGAGAGGTGTGACCTAAGACAGAAGGTACGAATCAATTTATTGCGCTACGACTAAACCATATCTTTTCTTATATTCTGTATGGATGTACCACCTAAAGGATGAACTGTAGGGATGGCCGTCTGTCTTGTTTTGCATAATATATTATAAATTTGTTTCTGACAAGACATGGGACACGGCTATAGTCTTTTTAATTTTGGAGCTGTCTTTATTTTTTTATTTTTTTTACTTGGTTATTTTCTTAGAAATTTTCCAACATATAATATTCAAACGTAGTTTGTAGGCAGATTGTTACCTGCAACTATGTATAACAAAAGAATCATACCTGCAGCATGCTCATGTTTGTAAATCGCAGATGTGCTGTACACAAGCAGTTAAGATTCGTACATGACTATATATTAATGGCATTTTTATTCGGACACTTTCTCACCTGTCATCCAACTTTCAAAGGCGTCGAAATATGTTCCATGAAACGCTCATGTTGGCTCGTGAATCCCTGATGTTTGGCTCGTTAATGCTTGTATGTTTACGTTCATACTTTTCGTCATGGCCAACCGGTTGTAAGCATGACCATAATATTTTAACAAGCGATTGAACCCGATATCCAATACAACGAATGTACACCATAGGCTAGATAGGGTTGATTTCATGTTAAGATTAACTGTGGACATAGCACTTACCTGATTCTGGAAATTCTCCTGAATTAGGCAATCTTTTCTCGTCTTGTATTAATATAGCAGCTGCATCGATGCCAGGAACATCTCCTCCTCCTTTGCTGTATTTGAAAAAATGAACAAAACCAAACGGTGTATGTTTCAATACAGATTTTGATCGAGCAGGGTTTGGTTGATAGACATGTATGGGATCCTGACCAGCAGATGTCATCGACGGCAATGTTGTGTTATCTACAGGAGGACCAACCAAAACGTGTGCAGCTGTCAAACAATAAGTGTTGCCTTCATGTTTCAGAAATGGACCAATGGTTCCACTGCCCTTACTACCTGTAATTTCGCATCCCATCTTAAGATGTGTATGTCTTTCACCAGCATGTGACAGGAACTCGAATCCTCCTTCTCTTATATCTGTAGGTATTTCATCCAACTTGTTGGGCAAACACTCCTCCGTTAAGGGAATAAATCCTTTAACTCTAACATAAAGTACTACACACAATGTCTTTTTTAGGCTTTCATTTCCATAGTTCTTTGATTTAAAATGACTTGCTGATATCATTTGTAAATTGCTATGTTTTTCCATCAGTGGCTTGGAATGTTTTTCTAGACATGTTCGTAGCCTATTTGCTTCCTCTAAAGTGAACTGTAAGTTTTCCCTGACTTCTCTATCAGCTATGTCTCTTCCATCTGACGAATATTGTCCTATTACTCTCTTTACTACTTTAACTTCTAAATCAGCAAAATTTAAATCTGTTTGAGGCTGTTTCACGTAAACTATGAAAGTTACATCATCTTCATCCGGGGATTCATATGCAGGTTCCACTCTAACAATTTGATCACCTCGATTTAGTATCCTGCGACTCACGTCACGGCAAATTCGTGTCATGGCATCTGATTCTTTACCAAACACTTGAATTGCATGGCTTATTTGGCTTGAATTTGGCAATTTCCCGGCTTTCAATAGTTCTCTCATGGCTTCCTCATCTTTTTCTGTTATCGCATCATCCCATTGCTTAATGTTTTTCGTTCCGTCATTTGGTTTTCGGTTTTCTGATAAAGAAAAGGTTCAATTTGAGTTGTATAAGTCTCAACGAATACTGCTTAAATACGGATTTCAATACAATTTGATGCTATAAATCCACTAAGCAATTTTATTCATGTAACTCTAAACATATTTATAAACATAATAGTCTGCGCATTTGCTACTGCGATATTCATTTCCCTAAAAGATAAAATCACTAAGAGTGGGACAGTTGTGCTGGTATTCGTAAATTACGGTCGGATAGGCGGTCACAATAGGTCACTGGAACAAATCAAATACCATATAATACCCAATCGTCATGCAATTTGGTCACAGTGGGTGTGTAGATCCCTTGAGATTAAATACAAGATCAACAGATCAGTTCCAAGGGAAAACGTTATTGATACTATAGAAGTCACATTTTATAGCAATTAATCATATTAATTGGCCATTGGCTAAAAATGACTCCGAAGAAAATGCATATGGTTAAAATCCAATTTAACTCCGAAATTTCGCTGCGAAAAAAATTCTCTGTGCTTAAATTATCAGAAAGTCACTGATCAGGATGAGACATTAATGACCGTTTATTACACACATCTTGCTTGTTAAGACTGCTAAATCTTTCAATTATCCTGCAGAATTTAACACTTAAATCAACAACATGATGGCTACTTCCCTTGTGAGATTATCAACTCACCCATCGCACCAGCATTGCAAACTTAGCAATGGTAATAATTGAATCTGGTCTAAATGACTTTGTCAATTTAAAAGGACATGGGCATACTACAATTAAACTGCTTTTTCAAAACGACTAACCTCATTGGTAAAGGAAGGCTTTCATATTTGATAAACATCGCTGGTGTACATACACATGCAATCGCCTGTCTGACCTTCATTTACAAATACCAACACAACATAGTATCTCCGAAAATCCGTTTATTAATTATTAATTGTGTAGTTTGTTTACTCTGGAACGGATGTCTGTCGACAACCATCCGTAAAAACGGTATATTGCGGAATAAAATATGAGAAAAAGTATTTTTCCTTTACATTTGCAATTAGGTATTTCTTCCTTAGAGTTCTCTCTTTCTTTAGTATAAATTCATTTGACTTAATATGCCAAGAAACTCTTCCAGTCGTTTGTAGATAATTTTAAATGTATGCAGTCTGGAATGTTGACACAGAGATTTATGTCTTTGTGTTAATGATTGGCGAACATTAATTGGTTTACCGTGCTTGGGAAGAGACTCGATGTCACTTTCAGAGATAGAATCATCACCTAATAAACCACCACCTCCAGCACCACCTAAAAAAGAGAATACTAAATTGTTGCTAGCTAATGCAAGCATTGATTAATGCTGGTAAATAAATCGTCGGCATTGTCACGTCCATAGGCAATGTGTATGAATTTCCCTGTACCATGTATGTAAAATTGTGTTAAACCAGAGGGCAAAGATGGCACTAAATCGATTACCTGAGTGATAGTATAGTAGCAAACATTTAACTGCAAATATCTAGGTTAATGTTAATTTTCCCTTTACGGATGCCAACTTGCTGCCTTTCAACCAAGCAATATAGCTTGAACAGTTATTGTAGAAGGTCACGCAAGGAACATTTATATCAAATTATCTTGGAAACGGACAAGCGAATTTTGGACGAGAAGAATGTTAATATTTAAGCATTTGTCTCACTTTGTGATGCCACAGTTACCAAAGGTCTACACAGAATGTATGTCTTTGAACAATTTTAAAAGAGGACTAACAAAGTAACATTCCTGTAAAATTAAGTTAACCAACAAATTAGAGCAGAGAACCTGTGAAGTAATATTTCTATGCAATTATCTTAAAATAAGGCAAGCACTTCAATTATAAAAGAATGGATACATTTTGTAATTTTGCCCCTTTTCTGATGCGGCCTGGCTGCCATGTTTTTCAACCAATCAATATGACTTGAACACTTTTTATAGAGGGTCACGCGAGAATAATTTCTACCAAATTATATTGGAATCTGACAAGAAGATTCAGAGGAGACGAATTTTAAATTTCGACATTTTATCCCTTTCTGATGCCACAGCAACCAAAGTTCTCCATGGAATTTAATTGTTTGAACAATTTTTAATGAAGACTACCAAAGGGACATTCCTGTGAAGTTTGGTTGAAATTAGTACTGTGGTTTAGGATGAGATGATGCTTAAAGCTAAAATGTTACGACGAACGACGGTCGAAGGACAGAGAGATAATCCTAAGTTTTAATTGGATGAAAAGAACATTGATGGCCCTGGTGTGCTCACCTGAGTAATGCAATGTGATTTGACATGCCAACCACATTAACTCATGTTGCGGTCAGGTAAGCTAAAACAAGAGGACCAGTATAATTCCACTGCCAAAGCGAAATAACCCACACCCTATGTTATCATTGAGGCCATGCTTTTTTTGCTAATCAATATGGCTAGAATTAATTTGTAAATTGGCCAGATACAATCGAAAAAGAAGATTTTTAAAGTTTTCACTCTTAACCATATAATGCAGAACAACCCAGCCCCTGACGACCATGATTTTCGACCAATCAACATGGCCTGATTGAATCTGAAAAGGTTTACCCTAGAAACACACTAGGAACCTTTCTACAAAGATTATTTGGAAATTAGTGATACGCTTTCAGAGAAAACGATTTTTAGTTTTCATTATATACCTATATAAAACAAATGTTTTTCGACGAATCAACATGGCTTGAAGGAATTCGGTAGAAGGTGACCCAATGAATGTTCTGCATAATTATTTACAAATCTTCCAGAAAACTTTCAGAGATGAAAATTTGTAAGGTTTTCACTAAAACCATAGGAGACAAAACAGCCTCGCACTATTGCGGCCATATATGTTACGAACAATTAACATGATATGATAGAATCTGATAGAAGGTCACCGAATGAACTTTTCTGCAAACTTATTTGAAAATCAGTCAAACGATCTTGGAGGAGAACATCTGCCATGGAACCCAGAAGAATGCATGGATAAACAAAAATAGGTAGGAATGTTAGTGAGATGAATCAAAGGAATAGTTATGTGAAGTTTCATCAAAATAGACCCACTGGTTGCAGAGGAGAAAATGTTGACGCACGACAGACGGCATACGACGAACGCTGGAGCGTTCGTAAAGGGCGATCACAATAAGTCAGATTGAGCACTTCGTACTCTAGTAAGCTACAAATATTTCTAGAGGAAATTATTAAACAAAATAATACCTACTCGGTTAAGGCATGTAAACAATGAATCTGATATGTGTTTTCTAGCATGCAATTACACTCGTTATCTGTTTTAACACGAGTTAAACTAGTCTGGTTCCCGACTTCATATGAGAGTAATAAGCGGAAAGAACTCCAGACTAGAGGTAAACTAGCACTACGGGTTAACCGACATTTGGCATTAGTTACCTGAAATACGTTGTTATAGTAGGCTTACATTGGCATCTCGATATACGTCGTTATATCTTCAACGTCATAATTAGTACTATGGGTTGACGCAAATTAAAAAAAGAAAATGCACCGTCAGAATCATATGCGTTGCTGGCACTGATGACATTCCGAAATAAAAGGTACATTGGCAAATATATGATTTGTATAGCCTCCACGCGAGCCATTAATTTTGACAAATAAAACAGGATATGATTGATGTCATACTATCTTTTAGATAGGAAAGTGTTGCCATGCCTTCGTCCAGAATAACCTTAAATATTACAGTACATAACAGTGTTGCAATAAAAGAAAAAAACATTTACGAATACTTTACCTGATGTGAGGCTTTCAATCATTTGAATGATAGCACTCATTGTGTATTTCCCACTCTCATATACTAAGACAAAAACCTGTTGATGCCATACTATTTTAAGATATGAAAGTGTTAAAATGTCTTTGACTAGAATATCATAAGATATTCAATACACCATGTACAGTTTGTAAATAAAAAAAAAGTATTACAGAACACTCCACTACACTACACTACAGTACACTATAGTGCAATACAGTACACTATAGTGCAATACAGTTCACTATAATGGAGATATGAGAAAATCATTCAACTCTTTATCTGATAATATGGCATATGAATGTAAATATTTATATTTTGTTTTCCATTCTTATAGACTACAACAACAACCCGATGATAGCATACTATGTGTAAGACAGGAAAGTGCTGACATGCTTATGTTCGGAACATTCTAAACTATTCCAATTCATATAAACATTATTGTAAACTCGTTCATGTGGCCATAACTCGGAGTCAAACTCTTCTTCAAAACACATGAGAAATATATTCAAGCAGAGATGCGTATGTGAAAAGGGACACTTATACTGCTTTGCTTCTAAGCTAGCTGTGGAGCATTGTACTTTTGACTTCGGAGTCAAGGTAGGTTAGATCTTTAAGGAATGTTAAGAAGTCATGAAACACAATAGAGGAAGAATGTCAAATAAAGGTGAAAGGAAGCTTATGATAAGGAGCATATTCAGGTTCTGAAATATTTATAATAATTTGTTCTCGTTGACCTTTGTTGTGAGTATTTAAAACCTCAGGGAGTACCCTTCACTTAGGGTTAGCTAATAAGAGAGATATTGTGGAACCAATGTTCGCTTCCTAAATATGTAGCCAGTTACTATATATTGACCACGTCACACGAATATAGGTCTGCATGTACTCATGACAGGATCTTCCCTGTTCAACATCACATCGTTGAAGCACATTTAATTACAATTCTCACCTTGCATGTTTTCACGGTTTGGATAAGGCAGCTTCATATTTTTTGTAGCAGGCTCTGAAATTATATTATAGCACATATATCAAAACACAGGTAATATATAATTATTTTGATTCCGACATATATAGCTAAGTTAGATACATTTAAATCACATCCGGATATGAATAGCTAATCTGATCTTTTAACTTAACATAGATATAATGTCCATATAAAAAGCAAACCTGGGTCCGTTGATTTAAGACTTTCAATTATTATTGTGCCCTTTAAAACCGGTACCACGTACCGATATAAATACATGTAGCTAAATCAGATTTCTGAATTTGCCTTGGATAGCACCTTATAGAGATATTCAATCTAGATCTGTGTTCATGTATTTACGTAATAAAAGCTTGCGTTGTTTGATTAATATAAAAACGTACCGATATTTATATATAGTGTAATTATGATGTTTTAGCTATAGCAAAATTTGCCATTATATCTCAAAAATGAATATTCAATATACATATAAATCGGAATGAAGCAATATTTATTGATGCTTTGCCACTTTATGCACATCTTTTTGTCGTATCCGAGTATGTATCTAAAGGCTGATTCATGCATAGCTCATGCACGAGAGGTGAAGACACAATACTCATTTTAGCAGACACGTTACTGTAACATACAACAGCTGCGTTTGTACTTTAACGCGCCACAGTTAGTCAATTTCGTATTAAAACTCCCATTCAATGTTATTTAGCGTAAAGCTCTCATTTCGATAAACATTGATTTATCAAATATGTTGCATATAACTAGCTATCATGGAATTGTATGACATGAAGTTAAATTCATCAAAGTGAAATA
Source organism: Serripes groenlandicus (assembly GCA_031761405.1). Classification (NCBI taxonomy): domain Eukaryota; kingdom Metazoa; phylum Mollusca; class Bivalvia; order Cardiida; family Cardiidae; genus Serripes; species Serripes groenlandicus. The sequence goes on from JASEVX010000012.1 coordinate 18,150,564, forward strand.
TTCTGTGAAATATATAGTTATAGAAGAAATTAAATTAACAGTTGTATATTAAACACACACAATTATTTGCATCGACTCACCATCTTTCCTTTTGTAATCTTGAAATGCCTTATCGGGCTTACTGGTATTTGTCTCTCTTGACCTTTTTAATGTCTTTATGTCATCTCTTATTCCATCGAGTTTACCAATTATGGTACTAAGCGAGTCTTTAACAATCTCTCCATATGGTCCAGGCGGTGGAACTGACATTTGTTCCACATCTTCAATTATGTCTGTCATTTCCTGTAAATAACTTGGTGAAATCTGACCTGCCAACCCTTTCGTTGCATTCACTATATTTCGCCACATGTTCACGAAGTCGGTTTCGTCTATCTCAAAAGAATCACAGCGATGGGACAGATTATCCCTGATATCTTTAATATCAGTTATCCATTGTTTTTCTTTTTTAGACGGGAGGAATAGTTTGATCAACAAGATGTGTGACACCGATATATCAAACATCTTCTTTTCAAATTTTGTTCCGGGTTGGAACAGACGATCATATTGACACCTGGGTATTTCGTTCTGAATGGAGAATCGGCGCCTATAAAGATAAGCATTGAAAGAAGAAAACGTACAGCCAGCCTTTTTAAGTAAAAACTCCAATAATGTATTTGTGGAACCCTCGAACAACAAGGTCAACAGCCTGAAATAGTGATCTGTTTTAGTTGAGGACATCTTTCTGAAATTAAATATTGCAATTGGAAATTACATGATCATGAAAAAAGTGCATCGTACCTAATTCGAGATCCACATTGTCTTCTGATTTATTTCAAATATGGGACATTTATGTATGTTTTGAATTACGAATCAATGCTTTTAACAATTCTTTTTTCGTATGGAATCTGTTCAACGATGAGCTGTGTTACACTAGTCGATTGACCCTCCATGACGTCTAATTAGAAAATAGATATCATTTTGAGTGATATACCGGCTCTTATATCACGATTTGTCGTTTAGGTGTGTATAAATTAATCACTCAGGGCATTCGGCCTTCAAGGATAATTACTGCACACCTGAACTGCAAATCGTGATATAAGAGCCGGTGTAATGGGAGTAAAGATAGAATAGCCTACACGTGATTTTATCAAGGAAAGTAACGGCATGTCAACACATAGTTTACCCTAAGTTGTATCCCTTTAAGTTATAAAAAAGTGCTAGAATGAAAATATATCTTTTTGAGTGATATACCGGCTCTTATATCACGATTCGGAGTTCAGGTGTGTAGTAATTATTCACGAAGGCCGAATCACTCTGAATCACTCAAAATGAGATATATTTCAATTCTAGCATTTGTTTATAACTTAAAGGGATATAACTTAGGGGGAACTGTGTTTTGATTTGACGTTACTTTCCTTAATAAAATTACGTGTAAGCTATTCTATCATTACTCCCAATTGTATTTGTTTTGGAAATATTCACGGATTTTGTCTACTAACAAAATATTTTTAAATCGGTTTCATTAACTGTCTATGAACATTTTATTTTCATTATACCTTTGTAAATTACTCATCATGGGCAATGTGTTACTTTCTCATGCTAACAAAACGTTTTTGTCCGGTTAACATGCATGACGTGATTTAAAGAATTACGTCACCGTTATAATTCAACCTTCCAAACGGCATTTACAACAAAAGTTCGTGACTTTCAACAGCCAAAAATAATTCTGGAAGTTTAGAGTATAGAAGAGAAATTGTCAATAGTGTTAGAATGATTATTTGAAGTCGAGTTTGTGCGCTTTATTGGTGGCGAGTATTAATATACTCACGTATAAAAGCACAGTTTACCATTTTGAAATGACTCATATTCTAAAATTTATCACGAATTTGCCATTGTCTATACATAATCATAGAGAACACATATTTGTTTGTATAGCTAGTCATTTGCTGCTGTGTTTTATCTTCATTCTCTGTATTAATTAAAGAACATTTATGAAATAAATGTGATAAATGAGACGAATCTTTTAAACATTGTGACCAATGAGCAATTTCTATTTCACCACTATTATCACATTTATCACATTTTTTCCATAAATGTTCTTTAATTAATACAGAGTTTCCATGTTTTTGCTCAAATGTTTTCAAAGTCGTCTGCTACCGATTTATTGTCAGTATGAAAGGGTTAAACGATGTTATATGTAGTTTTTCAAGCTCCTATTGTTTTACTTACAAACCTGTAATTCTTTTTCAATTTAGTCTTGACCTCAAATTATCAATTGAATAGAACCGCAAATGGTATTGTATTACTTAGTTTTGCCTTCAAGAAATTAAATGAAAAGTATCCCTATAAATCCTCATCTATGTTGTATATCTTAAATAATTGACGTTACCTCGGTGTGTCAGTTCGATCCACTGACCGAGGTACTTTTTCCATCAGACGCTTAGACACATCTTCATTAGCATTGTCCATTTCTCGTCTATCTGTTATAAATAGCATAATCGTGCACTGATGCATCTACTGAGACTTCAAATTTAATTAAATAGCAATGTTTTAAAGTCAATTAATAAAGTATATTGAAGAAGTATAGCTATATTCACTTGTTGCCATCACAATTTGCCGTTATAAACATCCTAAGACGAATTTTGTAATGACTTGTTAGCTTCGATGATGTATTGGTAAAGCGTCTGACTCAGGTGCGTGAGGTCGCTGGTCCGATCCACGGTCGGGTCATACCAGATTTTATACTTGAAGGCAATAGCTGCCCTCCATGGCGCTCTGAGTGGCTGGGTTCTAATTACGACTGACTTACTGGTGTCAGGATAAATGGCCCAGAAGTACTGGTAACTTACATTGGAAAAGCCCTGCCATACCTGATATAAGTGATATAGGTTGAAAGCGCCGTTAAACACCAAACAATCAATCAATCGTAATGACTTCTGCACATCTTATACAGTATACTTCGGACGCATATAGTTTGTATAATGGTAAAATCTAAATGAGAATAACAAAGTATATAGTCAATCGAAACGTCTCATGTGAACGTCAACACAATAACAACTATCTTATTTCTTTTTCAGTATACATCCCATATATGCTACTATATATACACTAATCGTCTCGCTCTCTGCCCCTCACCCTTCACCTTTCTCTCTCTCTCTCTCTCTCTCTCTCTCTCTCTCTCTCTCTCTCTCTCTCTCTCTCTCTCTCTCTCTCTCTCTCTCTCTCTCTCTCTCTCTCTCTCTCTCTCTCTTTCTATCTCTATTTCTCTTTCTATCTCTCTCTATGTATATGTATGTATGTCTGCCTCTCCTTAGTTCTCGCTCTGTCTCTCGTCTATCTATGTCTCTATGTGTGTATCTCTCTTTCTCTCCATCTATCTCTCTCCCTCTCCATATTTCTATATTTCTCTCTGTATATATGCAAAATCTAAAGTAGAATAAAAAGGATTTAGTCAATGGAAATCTCTCTCTCTCTCTCTCTCTCTCTCTCTCTCTCTCTCTCTCTCTCTCTCTCTCTCTCTCTCTCTCTCTCTCATTCGCTCTCTCTCTGTTTCTATATCTCTATATGTATATGTCTGTATGTCTGCCTCTCTTTAGTTCTTCTCTACACTAATCGTCTCGCTCTCTGCCCCACACCTTCACCTTTCTCTCGCTCTCTCTCTCTCTCTCTCTCTCTCTCTCTCTCTCTCTCTCTCTCTCTCTCTCTCTCTATCTCTCTCTATGTATATGTATGTATGTCTGCCTCTCCTTAGTTCTCGCTCTGTCTCTCGTCTATCTATGTCTCTCTATGTGTGTCTCTCTAACTC
>JASEVX010000012.1:18154547-18208272 GCA_031761405.1 Serripes groenlandicus
TTTTGGCGGTCCTTTTCTTAATTATGTTCAAGGCATCTAAGAAAGGGAATAAGATGCAAAATATTAAACAATTATTGTCCGATTCCAGTTATTTAGTAGACATTTTCCTTCAAAGACTTTCTACGAAAATTGTTCAAGCCATAGCAGTTGGTTAAAAAAAAAGAGGAGAAAAAGGCAAAATGACAACATTCTAAAACTCTATTCTTATTAAAGTGCTTGTCTTATTTGTTCTCTCGGTGACCCTCTTCATAACCATTTAAGCCATATTGACTTATTGGAAGACATAGTTATCAGGCGCCATCAAAAAAGGGATAAATTTAACTTTTAGCATGTAATGATATCTCATCATAATCCATTGAGAAATTTCAACAAATCTTCACATCAAATATATAAATTATAAACACTATTTGTGTTGCTGCGGCAGAAGGAATGTAGTAAAGGGATAATTTGTAAAAGTTTTCATCTCAGAATCCGCTTGTCAGATTCAAAGATAATTTAGTACAAATGTTCCTTGTTTGACCCTATAAAATATTGGAATAAGCTGTATTAATTTTTGAAAAACATGGCAACCAGACAGCATCAGAAAAGGTGCAAAATTACAACACTTAATAGTTCCCTTTCTTTTCAAGTTTGATTTCAGGAAACATTTGTAATTTGTTCAAGTCATATTGATTGCTTTGAAAAGATAGCTGCCATGCTGCATCATAATATGGACAAAATGAACTGTGAGCTTTAAACAAAATCTCCTCCCAAAACATTGGTATGATATCAACCAAACTTCACGGGAATGATACTTTGGTGATCCTCTTACAAACTGTTCAAAGATTTAATATCATAACAAATATTGATAAGTTTTATTTACAGTGTCTACTCCGAGCAGTTACATGCACGCTCTTGATTAAATGTTTTCCGATATGAGTAGTTACACATATGCTACATAGCTATCACTCAGGTGATCGATTTAGGGCCAGACTGACCACTGTTTTGGAGATGAAAACATTAATATATTATATTAATAAAGTGCATACTCTGAATGCATCAGTTGGGATAGTGCAGTCAATACGTAGGAAGACAATGTACTGTCATGAATGTACCTGTTGGGATTTCCGAAGAGCTATTGGGTAAAATGATAATTAAACAAGTATTATGTGGACCGAATTATATATGCTGTTCGGTTCAATTCATCTTTACAAGACCAACAGGAATTTATGATCTTGGAAATATTTCATTCTGTCCTGATGCATCATCACATGTCTGTCATGGTGGGGCTTTGCCTTAGATAACCGATCACAAATCTAGTTTCAGTACTTTGATTTATTTTTTTGGTATTATATAGCTATTATAACTAGCTATAATGACAGAATAAAGAAAACGTATACAATTGTCTATATTTTCATTAATGAAATAATACAATTTACACATGAAATACAATTATAATTAGCACGTGAATCACTTCTCACCACCGCATTTTGAATTGACATCACTTTTTTTTCAGTGAAGTATCATATCATTATTTGGTATCTTTTTTTAAGGTCGTTAAATACGGAATTTCAATCTGTCGATTTGTTATTTGATCGTGACAATCTACATTATAAGCTATTTGCGCCGGAAAAAGATGAATGGCTTATTATTTATCTATAATTTATCAAAAACCCATTAAAAACGTGTAATAAATATAGTCATATTATAAGAGTTTCTCCAGTGGAAATATCACTTTTTGGTATAATTCAGTGAAAATATAAATGGATCTTACACCGAAACAAATAACTATCCTCTTTATAATAATATAAAGTGTTGACAATAACATTTATCAAGCTTTTAAATGGACTATCGCCAGTCGGTAATGAGAATATCAAATTTACCTTAAAGCAAAAAACTATGATGCATGTATAAGTACATAGTTAAATGTATTCTACGATTGATGTCAAAAAGCAAAACTTCGACGACATCCATATGTTTTTATTAATAATAATTTGTGTATTCGGAAATTAACAACCTTGTATACAAATTACTAATAGGCTCCTCCAGTTCATGTCTAGATAACAAGCTATAACAAGTACAATGTGACAATCTCGGGAGTGAGGCCATTTTCCCTGAAAATAAGACCATGATGTTTTTAAAACGAATACAAAGCGATCTAAATAGCAATGTTATATTGTACATAAATTAAGATAAATCAGAGATATCTTTGGTTTGCTTCTGTCCGTCATACTGCTGGAACGCAAAAAAGTGTAATAATGTTTTCTGCTACTGTTGCGTCAAAATGCTACTGTATATTGGAAAAGTTTTAGAAATTAAGACATATTTAAACATTAAATATACGATCCACAATGCGACTAAAACAACACCGAAAAAAACTATTATCATCTATAAAAAAACCGTTTATTTCTGACAGTGATAATAAGTCATTGAACTATCAAATTTAGTTTAAAGCAACTGAACTCCAGATACCCAACTGTCGAAAAGAAATAAAATTTCCAATTTTAAGAAAATAAGTGTTATTTTTGTATTTGGGGCATTAACATATGATAACTGACATATTACATACCCCTATAATCGGTGAGATTTTCTTGTTTTCGATACTTTTTCCATCGTAAATTCTACCCTGTCAGTAACGGGGTAAGTTTATATATAGCTTTCGATGCTTTTAATCTCATTCATCACGTGACTTGAAAAGTCGTCACGTGAATTGAAGAGTCGTCACATGACCGATAGGACGCATGCGCATTAAATGAAACATTTTTATACCATGAAGGTTTTATGCAAAATCACGAGGAGCTCATGCAATCACAAACAAATCTCTATGATTACTGTCGTTCGACTCCGCCAAACGTGTAAATTGTGTATAACTGTACACGCCTGCCAGAGTGAACCGTATATAGTTATATCACGTGATCGTTGCAAGGTGCCCGTCTGAAGGATTCCGTGGTATTTTTAAATAGGAAACCCCTTCATCGGGACAATTGAAAACGACTCAAGTTCACTTTATTGATAAAAAACGATACATTTTCTACCCTGGTTTTACTTGGATAACATAAAGAATAACATTCAGGGCGAATTCGATTTTTTTTTTTTTTTTTTTTTTTTTTCGTGCCATCTGGATTTCAGTCGCTTTAAAGCCAATAAAACAAAAAGGATATATTCAAATACGTTCTACAATTTATCTATTTCGTATTTCGTATTTCGTATTCTAACTTAAACAAAAGCGTATGAACATTATCAATATTGTGCCTTAATTTCAAATGATGTTCTTAAAATAAATAATTTGAGAAGTACAATAGGATTACCTTTGGCAATAAGGGCATTTCATGAGACCAGTTAAAAAGGAAGTTTTAATAGCAATGTTTTACTGTACATACAATGATAAAAAAAAGAAATATCTTACTTTGAGTTGCTTCCACCCGCCATACTGATGTAATGAGAATACATTGAAGATAGCTCCGAAACTGATAAGCGGAGTTTAGAGTTGTAAATCGAAAAGGGGTTCACTAGTTTTACATTGACAAACAAGAGGCCCACGAGGGCCTATGCTCTACTGGGATGGGGACAACAAAGGAAAGAGGAATAATTATCAGATACTAAATGGAGCCTCTATTGTGTTCACAAGGTCTATTATAAGAATTCCGACAATTCCAAGAACCATAATCCAGTCTTGCATGGGCGGATCTGGCTGGTTTGCGAAAGGAACCGAGCTCTCATGAAGACTTTATCGTGTTCACAAGCTCTATTATAGCAATCAAAACTGTATACTTTATCTCGTTTACAAGCTCTATTATAGCAAATTTGACAATTTCAACGGCCATAATCCGGTCTTGCATGGGCGGATCTAGCTGGTTTTCGAAAGGAACCAAACTCTCATGGATACCTAACAACTGTACAACTTTGGTGAAGATCAGATACCCAATGGAGCCTCTTTTGTGTTCACACGCTCTATTATAAGAATTCCGGCAATTAAAAGGACCATAATCCAGTCCTGCATGGGCGGATCTGGCTGGTTTGCGAAAGGAACCGAGCTCTCATGAAGACTTTATCGTGTTCACAAGCTCTATTATGACAATCAAAACTGTAGACTTTATCGCGTTCCCAAGCTCTATTATAGCAATTTTGACAATTTCAAGGGCCATAATCCAGTCTTGCATGGGCGGATCTAGCTGGTTTGCGAAAGACCAAACTCTCATCGATACCTAACAACTGTGTAACTTTGGTGAAGATCAGATACTAATTGGAGCCTCTTTTGTGTTCACAAGCTCTATTATAAGAATTTCGGCAATTCCAAGGACCATATTCCAGTCTTGTATGGGAGGATATGGCTGGTTTGCGAAAGGAATCGAGCTCTCATGAATATCTAATTACTGTATAAGTTTGATTGAGATACAATCAAAACTGAAGACTTTTCGCGATCTTAAGCTCTATTATAGCAATCCTGACTATTTCAAGGGCCATAATCCAGTCTTGCATAGCCGGATCTGACTGGATTGCAAAAGAAACCAAGTTCTTATAGATACCTAACTACTGTGTAAGTTTGGTGAAGACCAGATAGTAAATTGAGCCTCTGGTTTGCGAAAGGAACCGAGCTCTCATGGATATCTAACTACTGTATAAGTTTGATTGAGGTAAAATCAAAACTGAAGACTGTATCGCGTTCACAAGCAATTGTTTACGAACGCACGCACGCACGCACGCACGGATGCACGGACGTCGGACACCATGCCACGGCATAAGCTCTTCTGGCCTTTGGCCAGTATAGCTTTATTAATTGAAATATAAGTCAGATACACTATCAATTTACTAAGGGAGGAGGCATAAAGCGCTCACCGTGGTCACTTTCTCCATTTCCAAAAATGTTAAACTCGTTAAATATGATATAGATATGTAAAAGAGCGCCTTTTAATCCAGTGAAAGGGTTCGGTTAAAGATCCGTTATAAACTACTCGAAATATGATAAGGTTTTGTCGTAAGCGGCCACGCAGCGACTCTGGTTCCCGAATCAAGTTAAGAGCTCAAATAAAAGACAGTACCATTCCTCTATAGTCTATCTATAGATTTTCATTTTTATCGCAATTTCACATACATTTTTCATTTGCTTTGCTTTTAATAATCTGACTTTCATGTTCAGTACATACTGGATTCAAAATTAACTTTGAGTACAATTGTCATCGCAAAATGCAGACATGAAAAGATTTAAAACCCAGAAATATCTGTTTCAAGATATATTTCGTTCTTTTTCGCTGTTGGAGTTCCACATTTCATGAATATAGCGGTAAACACGATATCGGTGTATTTTGCCTATCCAACAACATGTTTTATCACGGATGCGATGTGAACATCCAGAATACTTAAATGAAATGAAATCTTCTGGTTCTTACAAACAAAGTGTGATCGGATTAACTGAACTGTATTTAACTTATCACTGTAAAAGTAGACAGCATTTCAACTCTTATATCAACTGGTAAATTTACAGTTTGAGAGATAAATTCAAGTAAATTTTCAAGCACTGGTTTAACGTTTTCAAATTTTTTTAAACTAGTTCCTATGTTAAGCCTTTCTCTTATACGTAGCATATTAAGTAAAAATTGGAACATCTTGCTAAATGAAGGTATAATTTATGGACATAAAGTAGAACACATTGTAGCAAAAGGATACATTCCTCGTGATCAATTTCTCTTTTTGTCACAATGTTTTCAAAAGTCGCTGCAGCTATTGTCAGTCTTTCGGATTACGTGTACATAGAAATACGTTAACTTGATTTTCTGAATGCTAACCACGACACGAGTTCACATCAGTTTTGTCAACTCGAGATTTCAACTCTTTTCAATTATCTTACTATCATTTATAGAGATTTTCTATGTTTTTTACTTGATGATTTTAAAGTCTGTCAGAGTAAACATCATTGAAATCATTGTGGCAAAAGGAGAAATTGCTCATAATGAGCAATATCTGCATTTTCCACAACAATTCAACACTTTTCAATTATCTTACGATCATTTGTAGAGATTTTTTTTTACTTGATAATTTCAAAGTCGTCTACTGCAGATTTGTTTTATGTGGGAAACCCTTATCCATGACTTACCGATACAAACGAAAACAGATTTTCTGTTTGTCAGCATTATTTGATAAAACATTATCATAACAGGGCGTGTGTTCAATACAAATAGTTGATTGTTTTTGGTACTAATTTAAATTTATCATAACCTCTTGTCCATTTATCTTTAGTATTATATGTCACTTTTTATGATCAGCTTAACTCTAAATTATCTCATTCACTTAAAACACAGACCCTGCCAGGTTAAATATCCTACATAAAACTTATATCTTCAATAATCGATATCAGCATTACTGACTACAGATTAAATTGTTCTAATGTTTGTGGATTTAAATGATCTTTTTTCTTATTTCTTCATGTGAAACGAAATATTGCGGCTTCTCTTTGAGGCTTTGCATCAAACATTCGTCTTGTGTGTATTCTGTATGCTATGTTTACTTAATGTGGTGGAAATTGCCGCTATACATTGAATTTAATTGACTTCCAATGTCTTCTTTACCTTATGTTCAGCAAAATAGAATGTTAAGTAATGCAAGGATGAAGTGAGAGTCTTAATTAGATATTTCACATGACATGCAGGGATTTTGAAATTAACAAAATGATTTAGGGTGGCTATGTTTAAGCTAAGTAAAAGGCAGCTGTTTGTTTCGGGTTCAGTATTGCTTTTCTGACTTGCCTAATCATTGTTAGCTAAACAGGTAAGGCACATATGGCTACCGGACACGTGTCCCACGTGTACGTTTTTAGGTTAAGATGTCGAATAGATCAGTTCATGCGTAAAACAATTATCTTCTCAAGGTATTCGTCGGTTACACGAGACATATAACAAGGACACTGTAGTCCTTCAAATTGGGCCAAAATATTGGCCCCATAGCACCATCGGTAGGGCAAACGTAAGCATCCATAATTTTATGTTCGTACCTAACAGTAGTAGTTTCCAATAATATGCATGTCACCATTTCTCTGGACGCTGATGCCCGCTCATACCATAACAGCTAAAGAGAGAGGCCCCAAACGTGTACCTGTGAAAAAATCACTGAATCTGGACTCATCAGAGAAGAGAAGCGGTTTCCATATCTGAAGAGTCCATTCCACCACTTCAAGCGAGAATGTCTCACAAAAAAACATAGAGTTCCTCATCAAATTTTGATTAGTTTCGATAATCCGTCTTGAAATTTACAAGTGTTTATAAATATCCTTACTTGATTAACTTTCTTTTTTAAATTGGTTTTATGTACTATTTTAAATTATAAATAACATAATTAATTAGGTGCAAATCATCACATTTTTCTTAATATATTTTGATATATTGTTGTCCGTTTTTTATGTATGATCTTGATTGGAATTAATTATAAAACAATTATCTCTTATTGGAATGAGGTGGGTATTTAAGTATTGTCAAATATGTTTACTTCCCATTTTAAGAACATTCACTATGGAGATTATCAGAACTTCCAGAGGTGGATTTAAAATGTGTAATGATACATTTATACGAAGTCTGTGATTAGAAAAAACAAAGCTTGGTGGAAATGTTCTGCTAAGTCAACTTTTGGATGTAGGGCCAGTTTGAGTACATTGTTAGACCACACTAATCCCTTACCTAGCCAGCCACACAACCACTTAGCTGATCAGACTCACCTGTCCTACGTGAAATATAGATCAGACATGCGTAACCAGGCAACAACATCACTAGACAAACCTGCCCAAATATACGCCCAGACAGTAGCAGAGATGCCTGTAGAAATCCAGATCCTACTTCCAACAGAAGAGAACGTAAAGAGAAATCTGCGATACCACCGTCGCACACCACCTGTTCCTCAGAACCTGGCTGATTTCGTCTTACCCGATGAATGGACTACTACTGTAGGCCCTCAACCGGAGCCCTTCCTACTGTATGACAATGGTCCAGACAGCAACTGTAGAATCATAGCCTTTGCCACAGAATCTGACTTACGACGACTTGCTGAAGCAGAGACCATTTCTATGGATGGAAATTTTTCCATGGCGCCGACACAGTTCAGCCAAATTTACATTCTTAGAGTTCCGTTTAGAGACGTATCAATTACCTGTGTATATGCGCTTCTGCAGTACAAGACTCGAGCAGCCTATGATGAACCGTTACAAGCCATCGTCTACAGGTGTGAGGACATTGGTTTAGATATGATGGTTCAGACTGTGGTTACAGACTTTAAAGAAGGAGTTCTCGTGCTGTAGCCGGGGTGTTTGGACGCGAAGTAAGGAGTAGGGGATGCTTTTACCATTTGACACAGAGTACATGGCGTAGAATTCAACACCTCGGTCTATCATCTCACTACCGCATTAATGAAAATGTCAGATAATTCAGTGGAATGTTGGATGGATTAGCTTTTCTCCCCATCCATGAAGTTGTAGACGGAATGAACTTTCTTAAGACAATTGCACCTCCTGAGGCTGCACAGCTTGTTGACTATTTTGACAGGACATACGTGAGTGGAACATACAGAGCACTACCAGCCGTAGACAACAACATTAGAATTCGACAAGCAGCTCCACTTTACCCTACCCACATATGGAACATGAAATCACCAACTTTAGAGAATGAACCAAGAACAAACAATGTGTGTGAAGGTTGGAACAACACATTCTTTAGTTTAGTTGGACATTATCATCCATCTATCTGGAGCTCATCAAGTCACCGTCACGTTTCAGAAAGAAAATGCAACCATTCAGACCATGATCGCCCAGACTTCCGTCGGAAACCCTCCTAAAAAGCGACAAAACAAGAAATCACAACGCCTTCAAAGTCGTTTGAAGACACTCTGTGAGGACTACAGAGACGCTACCATAACCATACCTGAACTGCTGCAAGGAGTTGGCCACAACATCAGAATAAATGAATAAATAAGAACTTTGACACTGAAGAGTAATTAGTGTTGCTAGTGAGTAGTTGATATGGAATAATACAAAAAATGTTCAAATGTGCTAAATTATAAATTCATTTATTATAATTTGTCTATCATATATTAAAAATGTATTAAATTGAAGAATGTATTAAAATTGTAGTTTATAAATAATTTATTGAATTTTTTCCATCACATTTACAAATGTATAAAGTCAAAATTTCGCATTAGAAAAAGATAATTTTTAAATAGTTTTACATAACATGTGTCTTTTATGTGTTACAAATGTATCAAGTCCAAGAATAAATGAATTAAACCTAAAAATATTAGAACTGTTGCTTTTTGTCCTGTTGCCTGTTATCCGGGCAAAATCTATTAATATAAATAATATAATTTGTGTAAATAGCGTTGACGTCGTACGTGATATTGTATAGCAGTTTGTATATGTTGCATATGCATACGTTAAAGAAAATGCGTTATTTGCCCCCCCCCCCCCCCCCAAAAAAACGCCAATGTGTATTAAACTGTTATAATGACGTCATTTAGCCTTACGGAAGAAACATCAACAATAACAATGGATTTTTTCGCGAAAAAGGTCGATTTTGTTCGGGCGCAACCACCCAGAGAGAGGAAATCGGCACTGGCCATTTCAAGAAAAAAGTTTACAAACGAGGTAGGTTGAATATTTAAGAAACTATTTGTTTTAGTTTTCAAAATCATAATTGTTAATATTGAAACAATGGACCAATAATCAATTAATTGAATATTTCAACGAGCAATCCCTCGAATGTTGTAAAACGGGTGTACACCTATCCATGTAAGATTAGATGTCTTGGAAATCCCTGTCTATCATTTAACTGTTTTGTATTTCTTATTCAGTTTATGACTAAGAGGCATCTGTCGCATTGAAACTGTACATAGTATGATCAAATGCTATATAAATTCTAATAATTTGTATTCAATTACTGTAAACAATATTGTTATAGCCAGTGGCATGTCAGTAGTAAATATTTTGGACTACCAGAACTGAATTATAGTCATAAATTTGCTTCAACAAACAAAGTCATAGCTGACCAATTTTTTAATTGAAAACTTGTGATTGTCATAAGCTATAAATTTCATGCTTATCTCTTTAATATGGTTTCAAAAGTTGTCTGCTGTAAAAATCATTAGATGCATTGAATGTCATCTGCATTAAATTGGGAGAAACGGTTTATATGATACCTCTAATTGGATTGAATATACGATGTTTATTATGTAGATTATCTATGTGCAGTAATGAATAGCGATTCTTTGATTGTTCAAACTGGTGTTAATTGCGACAGTAGTGTATAATAGAATCGGACATTAGGCATTTTCAGAGCATAGTGGGTAAAGTGTTTTTATTGGGTGACCTCAATGCACGGCTAGGGTGTTAAGCAGATTTCATATTGAATGATAGACTGTTTGGTGACCATGATCTTGATAGCTATCACGAAATAGATGAGATACGTACCTCGAGTACTTACCTCGCGCGTCATGCGATAAGGGTTATAATCGATTTGGTGTTTGCCTTTAGGAGTTGTGCAAATCGCTGTACACGTGTTTCACCCATAACGGAGAAAGTACAGTTGACTATGTGATAACCTTTCATTGTAATTTTGACATTTTGTTAAATTTTTGTGTACATAATTTCAATATATTTTCTAATCATACCCCTATTGATTTATGAAAGTTGCAAACAGAAAAAGATGCTATATGAAGGAGCACACAGTCCCAATTAGCTAGACTGATATACTTTATTTTCATAAACTATGTAATCAAAAGGCGATAACTACAAACCTTTACGTCGCACAGTCTAATTTGTTTACATACGCGCACCTGCTTGCAGCAGACTATCGATATGAAAATCACGTCGAATTTTCCTTTTAATAGATAAGTATCAACATAAACTGGTAACAGAAACAAAAATAAGAAATATTTTGTGAAAATATGTCTCAAATATAAGCCTGTTTATCGGTCGTGAACGTCGAAACGCATTTTCCTCAGTTTGTGACCTAGTTTCATATTGCCAAAATGTAAAGCAAGTAACCGGAAGTAAAATGTAAACTTAGAGAAGTGACTTGTTTATGCAGACAAAAAATGTCGCACTACAAATTGATTTCTTAAACGTCACGAAACGAGTGCATGGGTCGAATGTAGGAAATGCTTTTCTTCTTTCGAATGCAGTGGAATAAAACATGCACTAAAGCTTTGCCTGATTTTTTTTTATTCACTGTCTTCGATGTCTGACACTACGATCTTGACACGAGGGTCAACATTTCGAAAGAATGCTGAAACACCTTATTACAGATATATAGCTAATATTACACACGTAAATGATTAAATATATGTGATATTAAATGTTTATTTGGCTTGAAACAAATTAAGAGAAGAACAAACTCTGATAAACAATAGATTTAGAAATAAAGAAGATCTGCTCTTTCGCACCCAATTAATTTCATACTTGCCACTAATTAAATAGTAATGGGACTCGCAACTGGCATTTCTCTTGCATATTGTATGCATCAACGATTTAGATAAACAATTTAGCTGATATGTTGTTTCAAGTGTGGTCTACTTTTCAAACATATGAGGATAAATGTTAACATCTGTGAAATATTTATTATAATTATTATTAAAATGGAGGAAGTTCATGTCCTTCAGCAATTTAACCGTTTTCTCAATGTTTTAAGAGTTTAAAGGTTTTCATTGTTGCTTCAGACATGGAAAGGGTTTAATAGCCTTTTATTGCATGTAGATTTAAAGCCCAAAATGTATTTGTTGTGGTTTTATTGACAAATACAAAACATCCAAAATCCTGACCAAAAGAAATCCTGAAATTTGTAGATCTATGTTGAATTTCAAAAGTCCTGGAATTAGTCCTTATGAAAACATTATGTGTATGTTTAGACTAATGAAAGTCAAGAATACATGTGTGTTAACAAATAAATAAATGCAGTCTTTTCCGGCGACATTGATGCCTTGCATCAACTTTCTCTTGTTTCTCTTGATAAAGAAAGATTATAATTATCGTTGTAGAATCACCAAACGTAAATATAACAGACTTTTGGCTAAGGAACTTGAAAACTTAAAAAATAGAAAAACGAAGGATTTTTGGAAACTCTTTAAGCATAAGACCAATGGTCAAAGTAACAACTCTGATATTGAGCTTTGTGAATTTTTTGAACATTTGAACATTTTGAAACATTATCATCAGATACTTCTATTGCCAGAATGCCAGAATTATTGCAGGGAGAGACCATGTCATCAATATTATTTTCATTGTTTGTAAATGAGATTGAGTTATTTTTACAGCTCATGACTTTACGCTGGCCAATTATCCATTTATTTACTCTAATTTGCTGACGACTCGGTTTTAATTTCAGATACCGAGGACGGTTTACAAAATTTATTGGATGCTTTCGAATTATATTGTTAAAAGTGGAAACTAACAGTAAATGCTGAAAAAAACAAAATAGTTGTTTTTCAAAAAGGAATGCTCATCATCAATACAATTTTAAATACCGTGGCAAAAGTATAGAACAATTGCCCACTTTTAATTACTTAGGAATTGTTTTACAAGTAACGGGACCTCCCATATTGCTATTAAAACATTGGTTAGTAAAGCTAATCGGGCTCTGAGCGATTTATTCACTCTTACTAGGGGTAAAGAAATACCATTAACAATTTTGCTAGATTTATTTGATTCCTTTGTCGCGTCTACTATTTATTATTCGTGTGAAGTGTGGGGCTTCTTACCTTGTGAATTGGTAAAAAAGATTGCATAGAAATTTTCTCAAGAGATTATTGAATGTAAAACCCTCAACTAGCAATTCTGCTATATATGGAGCGTTTGGAAGATTTCCACGCTATGTCATTATTGAAATTTGAATTATTAAATATTTTATAAAACTTTTTACTGAAAAGGGAAATAATTGTATCCTTTCTACATTATTAAACTATAATAGTAATCGCAATAGTAGCGATTCAAATGCTGATTGGGTCAGAAACGTTAAACATTTGCTACACACAATTGGATTTTATGATGTATGGTTATTCCGAGCATCTGTTAACATAAAGACATTCATTCCAGTTTTGCGACAAAGATTGATGGACATGTGCATAGAACATAGAAACTTTTTGGTAGAGCTGCGCATGCGCGGCTTTGCCATAGTTTACATGTTGGATTTTGAAGTCACGTGATGTATATGCCGTTCACCGCCAAATAGTACAAATTTGTTTGACTAATTAACGAATACTTACAAAAGCAAACATGGAGTAATTAAGAATAAAAATATCCGATTTTTCAAGCCTGTCATTTAAAATAACAAGTACTATTGTAAATATCATATTTGAATGTATATTGTCTTGGAATATTCTTACGCAAATCAACCTAAAATCACAGAACGCCTCGTATCAAGTTTGAACCCTTTCTTCAACGAAGAACTGTTTGTTTGATTTTGTTGAGAACGTAATCAATGCGAATGGCATAGCCTCTTTAAATATATTTTACTACACGTATAGTACCGCACGTAAACCTTCTGCTTGACTCGCATGTGGATTTTCGATACAAGCTCTATATGATGCTAAACCTTCTTTAACATGTACTTCAACGTCATGATAAAGACAGGGTTTGTTTATCAGAATATAATTCATGAATATGCATACGGTTAACCGGATTATAAACATAGTAAGCGTTTTGCTAGACTTGCATTTGGCTTTTCATATACGTTCTATTTTGATTCGAAAATCAGCTGTAACGCAGTTAAAATCCATGTTTAAGATGGGTTTATTTATCTGACCTATTTAAAAAAAGAGCAGAATTTATGAATATTCATTATTTATGGTGGCCCTGGAAATATATACGTCCTTTGAGTTACCCGGATGTAGCCCTGGATAATATATACATGTACTGGTACCCTGCTTTTAGTATGTATTAAGAATCAGCCGTTGAAACTGCGGAGTACCACCTAATGTGTAAACATCATATTTAAGTGTACACTATTATTTAGATAGCACAACGCCAATATAGCACTGCACTGCGCAATTACCCTTTGTAAAGTGTAACCCTTTCCCCCTCTCGGCAGAGATGTAAACATCTATTCGCCCGCTAGCATTAGCGAGTGGAATGAAGGATCGGGCTAGCACGAAATTCTAGGCGCTAGTCCATACATATTCGTTCATGTTCTTATTCATAATGATAGTGCATCCGTTTAGTTGCATATAGAGGCAACAGGTGCTCGTTTCTAGTAACGAAGCCCATCGAAGTCGGTTTAGTTATGCATTCGTTTTCAATATGTAATCATACCGCAAGCAGGAATACAATCGACACTATTTTCATATTGCATGGTTAAATAAAATAAATGTCCAGGGTTTTCGATAAGGACCGGCACCCGGCGAATCATTGCCGTTTCGTTTTGACAATTTGACGATTAACGATGACTTTTGCATTTTGGATAGGTGCTTTCGACAAGGTCCGCGTCTAAATTCACGACTTCTACTAAGAAAGAGATTTCATCAAATCATTTGAGCGCTATAAATTACGACGACTTGCAAAAACGATTGCGGGTCAATGTTCTAAACACTTGTTTATAAAGCGTTTAGAATACTTTGATTATAATAGGCAAAACGAAATCTTGCAAGAATGAAGAAGAGAAAAATCGATCATTTCTTTCGGCCAAAATCAGGTAAATGACCCGCGGATATTGTTATTACAACATAACTGATTCATCCTTTTATTCTAAATTTGTAATATGTTAATAGGCAAAGCCTAGGTCGTGTGAAAGCAAGAACACATTAATTAAGCACTGTCTGTCCCCCAACAAATTGTAGAAAGTTACAAAAACAGAATTTGAAAAACATATTGAAAGAAGATGTGTTTGTGAAACACTGATGCCCCCGAATGGCAACATCTAGGTCAAAGGTCGAGGTCGCAAGGTCAAAAATGTTGGTACTGACAGACAGGTCATGTCACAAGAAATACACATGTGAAATATGGTACCGTATTACACAGTTCAACATTTGATTTTGACAGTTTGTTCGTTATAATTTTGACGCGATTCAAGATTTTGACGCGATTATTTCGTTCATAAAGTTGACTGAGTTAGTGATGGAAAGATTATTAAAAAAATAAGTTAAGTTAAACCATGCACAGGCAGGCGAGTGGTGCAACACTCAATTCCCAATCCTGCTTGCCATTTAACAAATCACAATCCACCCCCACAATATATAAACTCTGCAGCAGAAGAACTTAAAAATCTGAGCAAAGATACAGAAAATCATATTAATTGGAAGTCTAATCATTGAATATAGTTGAAAACATTGTTGCAAAAGGAGAAATTGCTTGTTACGCTTCTTCTGCATCAATGTTTTCAAAAGTACGTATGCAGATGGGAAATGTCCGTCTTAAATAATAATGACAAAACTTTCAAAAAACAAAAAATATTTTTTACAATTTAATTGAAAATATTTAATCAAAGTTGGGAAAGTATAGTTGTCCCTTTCCGTACTTTGTTATGAGAGTTAGCAGTATCAAATCACAGGAAAAACTTATGGGACAGAGTTGACAAATAACACATTGACAAAATATCAGATTTAGGCTTTGTTTCTGTCAAAGTGTTGAAGAAGGCAATGCTGAGACACACATTTTGATTAAAAGTTTATTAAAAAAAAAAGATCGCAATTCTACCTTCAGTACTATGAGTACTTTGATGATAGGTCTTGCTACCTTGAACAAATGAATATTCCAAATAACAGAAATGCCGTTGCGAGATTACGCTTATCGTCACATCAATTACTTATTGAAACAGGTCGACATAGAAAAATCAAAAGAGAAGACAGAAAATGTACTGTCTGCAATTTAAATGACATTGAAGACGAGTTCCATTTTATGCTAGTTTGTCCCTTTTATCAAGAACTAAGACATATATATATAAAGAAAATGCATTACAGAAATCCTAATATGTACAAATTCATTTCTATGTAAAACTCATCAAATCTAAATGTTTAAAATGCAATTGGAATATACTATACCGAAGCTAACCACAATAGAATAAGTGTAATTAATGTAGTAAATGATTAGACGTTGAGAGTAATGGCTCCTTTTCCTGTTGAGCTTATTGTTTAAACTGTATGTCTATTTTTTTTCGTATGCACATGTATATTGTTAAAGGAATACGCTCGGTTGAAATTTAAACTATATGACTAAATAGCACTACAGTAATGTATCATTTTGATGTAATTACTTTTTGTTATATGCTTGCACTACCAAGATATATGCTTTTAAAGTTTGTGTTTTCACGTCGGTATCGATCGCCTATGGGCGCCGCCATCTTTGCTTATAATCAACTTCATGTGACGTCAATTACCCACTTCCGATTAGCACCGTATAGATTACTAAATTTTCAGATCGCTATCTTATTTTAGTTATAGGTCAAAATTGGCCGAATGCGTAAAAGGCTAGTCCAAAAAGGCCGATTATAGGTCCAGAAATAAAGGCCAATTTCCCAAAATGTCTGGTACAAAAAGGCCGATTATGAGGAAGGACCACTTTTTGAAGTTTAATGGTGTAAATATTGTATACATGTACGTTTGTTTTAGATTATTAATTCATCATAGTGGGGCGGGCGGTAAATTTATCTGTGTTATAATTGATTACAGTTTGTTTTGAATGTTTATTTTAACTTCCGTAATAAGATAATTTGAGAAGTTTGGGAACGTAATTGCCGTTAATTTATTGAATAAGATAATAGAGATGTTTGAGAACGTAATTGCCGTTAATTTAATTTATCAGGTAAAAAAAGGCAATGGAAGGTAAACAAAAACACGACCTTGGCATGTGTAAAAGACATTAGAAATTGGGAAATTCTAAAAAGTATAATCATTGCAAACATTTGAAAACATAATGGTAATGTTGAACACATTACGGTAAAAGAATAAACTGCTAATTTTGAGCAATGTCTCCTTTAATCACGATGTTTTTCAAAAGTCGTCTGCTACAAACACGTCTTCAACAAGAAAATGGTCGACGTGTTCAATAAAAGGGTAAATTCACTTTTTTATATTTGACCAAACTTTCAAAAGATTTATTTTTTTGTTAAAGAATGAAATTGTAAAATAATTTCTCACAAACCTGCATAAAAATCCTTTATAATCCAAATCATAGCGCGTGTGGATTTTACTCAAATGAACCGCGTCAACACAATTTCCGCATTTGGATATTTTAAGTGTTAATTTCATAATAAGATCAAATTGCATATTTGTGTGGTATTTTTTTGGTCATGAATCTACCCAAGAAACTTACAGTGTGATTCACTACTAAAAAGCAAACACAACAATTCATGATCAGTCTGATCTCTGCCTCACAAGATTTTTCCCCCTTTCGTATGGTGTGGCTCAAATCCTTTACACAACAAATTTGAAACCATCTAGGCAAAACTGTGTACAAAACTGTTGTATGATTAGATTTTGGACACTATTTTAACAATTTTTAATCATCTCACGGCGGCCGTGTACTTCCCATGTGTATTATGTCTTTATTACAACAGTACGACCTGTATGGCATCATATAGAAATTAAGAAGGAAACAATGTGTCAAAAGGCGTCAATCACATTGTACTGTTGTTTATTGGAATTTAAAGGTCATAAAACTCAATCAGGCTTTCATACGCTGATTGGTGGCATCTGCTGGCATGTCCATTAAATTAGGGGTAATAAAATAATCAAATGACCATCATGCAATGCGTAAAATGTTACAGACGGACAAAAGACGATGTCAGTTCGTTTTAAAACAATCAATTGATCAGATCAATTAGCTTACACTTTATAATTAGTTACTGAAATACGTTCAACTAAAAACAAGTACCGATTTTAGAAATTGGACGATTACATTTGGAACTAAAAGGGATATTTAAGCAGGTTTGAGAATTTTTCTTCAATATATAATATAAAAGTTTTACAACAAAAATCCTTTTGGAAATTTGATCAAAATTAACCATTTCAATTCTCCCTTTTCAACATACACCAAATTTGCAGCAGATGACTAATTATGGAAATTCTCTTTACCGTCAACTGCAGAGTATGTAGGGAAAGGATCGAATTATGTCTGCTCAAAAGACTCGCCGACAGATCCTATTACAGTAGCGTCCGACCACTACCGGAAATTTGATTGTTTCTATGACCTTTGATTGTTGTACAAAGACGACGGTTTATTATGTCTGACGAGCTGTGAAATCATAACAAACAACTGTCAAATATATAAACGAATGAAATTATTGTATAAATAAATGTTAACACACATATATTTAATTGGCTGATATATATTACACGAGTCAAGTTCGTGTTTTCTATCCAAATATTATGGTTGGATACTATTTACTATAAAACTTATAAAACTTTATATAGATCAAGTAACAATTTGATGTAATGCTTGGAATTTCATTTTGAATAATTGAAGTTTAGGTTTGTAAACTTCCGGGGTTAATTAATTACGAAAAAGTATATTTTGTATTCTCTACTTGTATGCTTTGTTTGGAACAAAGTGGGTATATGACGTCACGATTCTTTTCAGAATGTCTCGAGACATTGCGATATGTAAACAATGGCCGCGCTCATGCTGCGCACCGATCAGCACAAATAGTCATCTTTAAATAGTAATATCTTCATTATTAGTTGTATGTTAATGAAATGCATAGTAAATAAATGTTCATTAAGTCAATATTTTTTAATTCAAAGCGAGTTGTTTTCAGCCGAGCGTATTCCTTTAATGTTTTGACGATGAACCATATGTGTTTAAGTCTTATGAATAAACTTCCGTTCTGTTCTGTATAATCAGATCAATCATATCACCACAACACTGTCACTAGTAAACCATATGGCCCATACTGGTATTTATGGATTTCAGAGCCCTTCCCTTAATTCCCTTATTAATACCATTTACTCTTAGAGTCTAAACACTTTTCTCCATACACAGTGTGTGTATACCACGTGACTTTTGACGTCATATTTGCATGGTTAGACAGCAATAATTGCTTTTGATAAGAATGTAAAAACAATGGCAACTTTTTATTTATTTACCATTTTTAGCTCCACTGGCTGAAAGCCAGTCGAGCTTATGTCATGGCGAATTGTCCGTCGTGCGTCCGTGCGTGCGTGCGTGCGTGCGTGCGTGCGTGCGTGCGTTAACTTTTTCCTTTAAACAACTTCTTCTCACTAACCACTTGGCCAATTTGGTTGAAACTTCATTCAATTTTGTTTTATCCATCCATAATTCTGGTTTCCATGGCAACCAAAAGAACAAAATAGTGAAAACTTAAAAAATCTTCTTTCTCTGAAAGTGTTTAGCAGATTTTCAAATAATTTTGTAGAAATGTTCCTCGGGTGACCCTCTATCAGATTCCTTCAAGCCATGTTGATTGGTAAAAAAAACGTGGCCGCCAGAGGGCAGGGCTATTTTGCCTTATACGGCTAAAGAGAGAACTTAAAAAATCTTCTCCTCCGAAAGTGTCAGGCTGATTTTTAAATAATTTTGTAGAAATGTTCCTTGGGTGACCCTTTATTAGATTCCTTCAAGAAATGTTGATTGGTGGAAAAACATGGCCGCCAGGGTCGGGGCTATTTTGCCTTATATAGCTATAGTGTAAACTTAAAAAATCTTCTTCTCCGAAAGTGTTCAGCCGATTTTCAAATTTTTTTGTAGAAATGTTCATTAGGTGACCCTCTATCAGATTCCTCCAAGCCATGTTGATTGGTCGAAAAATATGGCCGCCAGAGGGCGGGGCTATTTTGCTCTATATGACCATAGTGAAAATTTAATGGGATGGGGCTATTTTGCCTTATATGGCTATGGTGAAAACTTAAAATATCCTCTCCTCCGAAAGTGTCAGGCCGATTTTCAAATAATTTTGCAGAAACATTCCTTGGGTGACACTCTACAAGATTCCTTTAAGCCATGGTGGTTGGTAAAAAATATGGCCACTAGGGGGCAGGGCTGTTTGGATATTTGATTTTTGCCTTATGGCCGTGGAGCGATACTGGCCCTCTTGGGCCTCTTGTTAATGAAACATGGCGCAGTCTACGCCACTTACAATGTCCTATCTCCGGGGTTTTACAGGAGTTTGATTGGTGGTCTAGTTTTTTCAAACACTTTGACGAACCAGTTCTGAAAAACCAGTTTTGATAATGCTCCGGCTGTCTGTGATATTAATAAATTTTGAGAAAAAGGTTCATCAAAGTGTTTGAAAAAACTAAACCACTAATCAAACTCCGTTACAAAAACAGATATAGGGCTCTGTAAGCGGCGTAGACTGCGCTATGTTTCATTAAAAATGACGAAGAAATAAAAAACCTTTGTTTTTACTTCTAAACCGAAGTAAAATATTTCTGTGCACCGTAGCATTTGTGACGTCACGTGGTCACGTCACAAAGTCACGTGGTATACACACACTGATACAGCAAATTTGCAAATAAATGAAAGTTTTATCATTGATAAGAGTTGAAAAGAGTGTGGCAATAGGTGAAATTGCTCAGTATGAGCAGTTTCTCCGGTTGTCCGGTAAATTCAAAAGATGTCTGCTGCAGATGCATCAAAATGTGTCTGCAATTGGGAAAGGTTTTACCTTTTTTCTGATATATAATTTTCAGAGTCATCTGCTTAAAAAGGTCAGTCCCAAAAAAGGTCAAAGGTGGACAACTAGAATTAAAATGTTAACATGGAGATAGTTGAAAACATTGTAAGAAAATGTGAAACTGCTTATCATCTGTTTAAAAGCAAAACCAAATGTTTCTATAGATACATATATTCAGTATTCTAAATTAAACAAAAATGTTTTATCAATAGGTTGCTTTAATTTCTCACTGACATTTTTTAAAACCTATTGTGAGATTTGTGGTTTTAAAACAATGTTTTACTGTACATAATAATACAAAAATTAATATCTTACTTTGATGAGCTTCCTTCCGCCATAGTGATGTAACGCGAATACACGTGAAGATAGCTCCGAAACTGATACGTAGATTTGAGTTGTGAATCGAAAAGGATTCCTTTTTGAGAACGATTTCGAATACAAAAGAAATTCATATTTAGGGGGTTAGGCTTTCTCTTTACAAATTCTTGCCCGTCAAATATATATGTAAAGATACGCTTTTACATTGGGGAGTGGATCGGTTAAAAGACCTTTTATAAACTTTTCGAAATTTGATTACGTCTATTGAAATGTTTAAAGCAGAGATAACGCTTAACCACATACTGACGCGTCTACAGCAATACGTAACACTTTACCACATACAGACGCTTATTGACACTTTACCACATACAGACGCTTATTGACGCGCCTGCAACAGAATAACACTTTACCAAATACATACGTCTATTGACACGTCTGCAGCAGACATAACCCTTTACCAAATACATACGACTATTGGCACGTCTAGAGGAGAAATAAGTCAAATAACCCTTTACCAAATACAAACGTCTATTTGCAGCAGACATACCCATTTACAACAGACAAACGTCTTTTGACTCGTTTGCAGCAGAGATAACCCTTTACTACCGTAATCAGACAAACAAGGTTGTTGAGTCCGCTACGCTCCATACGTGATGAATGGAGTCAACAACCTTCTGGATGGAGCATAGCGGAGTAAACAACCGTGGTTGACCGAGGTGGTCTATTGCAGAAGGCTTTTGAAAAAAATCAGGACAAACGAGTAATTACTCATAATTAGAAGTTGCTTCTTTTCCTACAATGTGTTCAACTCTATTCATTTAATAATAGAACTTTCATTTACAGGCAATTTCCATATTTTCATTTAGAAGTTTTAAAAGGTGACTGCTGCGGATATGATGTATGTGGGAAAAAGGTGATGCATCGCAACATTAAATAAAATCACCAGGCATGGAAGACCTTAATGAGCTCATATCCATGCGCATGCTGATCTGGGTATACGATGACTACAGATTACCCGAATGTTGTCCCTTTTCTGTTGCGGCCTGGCTACCATGTTTTTCAACCAATTAGTATGTCTTGAATAGTTTGTGTAGAGGGTCACATAGATAAACAAAATTATGAGGGAAAGTTAGTCAGATGAATCAGAGGATTCTTTCTGTGAAGTTTTATCCAAAAAGACCCAATGTTGACGGACGACAGACGGCACACGACAATCGCTGGAGCGTTCGTAAAGGGCAATCACAATAAATCAGCTTGAGCACTTCGTACTCTAGTGAGCTAAAAATATTTCTAGAGTAATTTTTTAAATAAAATAATCCTTACTCGGTTAAGGCATGTAACAATGAGTCTGATATGTGTTTTCTTGCGTGCAATTACACTCGTTATCTATTTTAACACGAGGTAAACTAGCACTACGGGTTAACCGACATTTGGCAGTATTTACCTGAAATACGGTGTTATAGTAGGCTTACATAGAACTCGCGGTGTACTTCGTAATATCTTCAACGTCATAATTAGTTCTATGTGTTGACGCAAATTATGCAAAGAAAATGCACCGTTAGAATTATGTGCGTTGCTGGCACTGAAGAAATTGCGAAATAAAAGGTACAATGACAAATATATGGTTTGTATAGCCTCCACGCGAGCCATTAGTTTTGACAAGTTAAACAGAATATGATTGATGTCATACTTTCTTTTAGATAGGAAAGTGTTAACATGCCTTTGTCCAGAATACCCTTAAGTATTACAGTACATAACAGTGTTGCAATAAAAGAAAAAGCATTCACGAACACTTTACCTGGTGTGATGCTTTCAATAATTTGAATGAAAGCACTCATTGTGTTTTTCCCACTATCATATACTAAGACAAAAATCTGTTGATGCCATACTATTTTTAGATATGAAAGTTTTAACATGTCTTTGACTAGAATATCATAATATATTCAATACACCATGTACAGTGTGGAAATACAAAAAAGTATTACAGTACACTCCACTACACTACAGTACACTACAATGGAGATATGAGAAAATCATTCAGGAACTCTTTATATGATAAGATGGCATATGAATGTAAATATTTATATTTTGATTTCCACTCTTATAGACTTCATCAACAACCCGATGATAGCATACTATGTTTTAGACAGTAAAGTGCTGACATGCTTATGTTCGGAACATTCTAAACTATTCCAATACATATAAACATTATTGTGAACTCGTTCATGTGGCCATAACTCGGGAGTCAAACTCTTCTTCTTCAAAACACATGAGAAATATATTCATGCAGAGATGCGTTTGTGAAAAGGGACACTTATACTGCTTTGCTTCTAAGCTAGCTGTGGAGCATTGTACTTTCGACTTCGGAGTCAGGGTAGGTTAGATCTTTAAGTAATGTTAAGAAGTCATGAAACACAATAGAAAAATCATCGAGAATGTTACAACTTTCTCAGTGCATGGAAATCAGTTATCTCGAAGAAGGATGTCAAATAAAGGTCAAATAAAGGTGGTAGGAAGCGGCAGATAACTGAACTATTTACATCTAGTTATGAAGAATAATTGTGTGAGTCTAATTTTAAAATTCATTCAAGCATGAAACCTTTTAAATATAATATGTGTATAGCCAAATTGTACATCATTGTTCAAACAGCAAAACACAAGATCTGAATTTGTGACATTGACCCTTTCAGTTCAAGTTCATCGCATTGCTTGCAACTCACTATCGTATTCAAATAAAACACGATGTATGCATTAACAAATTCGGACGTGGCAATGCGAATAAATACACCATTTTTATTAGATTTCAATTTTATAGAACCTAGTTTAAGCCGATGGTCTTCAATCGCATTCAGTTTAAGTTTAAACTTATTTTATTTTACATCGATTGCAAAACAAGCTTTCAACTTATATTAATCACGCTCGACGTCAGAACCCGTTCATCATGGGACTCGAACCCGGGACTTTCGGTACGAGAAGCCGACTCTCTTCCGCTACACCACCGTATTCCACAATCTCAATGGCATAGTAATATATATAAAATATAATTCCGGTCGATTGAGGTGCTTAATGTTGGTCAATGGGTTTATTAGAAATTTAATTTAAATCTACAATCAGTTGATATAATATTCAGACAGATGTTATTCAATCATCGATTACTGGTGATTCACTGGTGTTTAAAACGTTATATGACAATCAATCTCTAAATACCTGTTGCAAGATCTAGTACAGGCTCCGGCTTGATAATAGGTAGTTCAGGAGAGGTCAGTGTTATATTATAACGGAGTAAATCATGGGTTGGTAATTGGCATCTTCTGAAAGATTCCCCCTCTGAGACTATGGTCACGCTCAGTTATTCAAGATAGTTCTGCAGGTAGCAGAACATTAAATACGCCATACCATTCAATTGCCGTTTGTTTGTTAGGCTCACATTTACTCGTATTCGACAAGCACAATAGACAGACCCCCAAGCCGTATTGATCTCATGTAATTTGGCCTTCGTAGAAGAACAACTTCGATCTGATGAATAGAGAGCCATCAATGTAGTCGCCAGTCATGTTTTTTCCGGAAAATCTTTGTTCACTGATTGGGCACTTTTTTTGTTTTCTCAATATTTGCTTTGCCTCCTTAAATCGTTGGGCAGAACATCCCTGACTAGCGTTGTAATCTTTGTACACCTTGGTATGTTCTATAAAAGAAAACAAATTACAAGAGGGTCATTCTGCAATGAGATTTTAATGCAAAACAAATGACAAAGTCTCTAACTGCTGAAATAAAAAAGGAGTCTCCAGAATTTCTTCAATTTGAACTTGTGACCTAGTTTTTGACCGTACATGACCCATATTCAAACCTGGCCTACATGTCATCACGACTGCTTCCAGAGGGTTAACAAGGTTTTCCTTCAATTTGTCCTAGTGACCTAGTTTTTGACCCAATTTAACCATATTCGAACTTGATCTGGATACCATTAAGACAAACTAAACATGCTAAACTTTACAATGAGGCCTTCAGAGTGTTAAATTGAAAAAGAAACTTCTTTGATCTAATGACCTAGTATTTGACATCATATGGCCCAGTTTCGAAATTGTCCATGATTTGATAGAGATGAATGTTCTGATAATCTTTCATGGAGATCGGAAGCAAAATGTAGACTGTAGAGTGTTAATAAGGCAATATTTGACGACGTACGACGGGGACGACGCACAACGGACGTAAAGTAATTACAGAAGGTGAGCTTAAAATCATATATCAACACAATTACATATATACTAAATAGAATAGTATCGCCTATACAGTATATCTTAAAGCAAACTATCATGTCTAGATACATTGCAACCCAGCCGCGGTAATACATTATGTGGCGACGCAATTTGTAAATGCAGGGAATGTGAGTTAGAAACCAAGCTCGACCATCATTCCTACCTACGTTTGACAAAAGCGAACATGGCAAGAGTAGTTAGTCTGCCATCAATTGACTTCAGTCTATGCAGTGAACCAGTTGCTTGGAAAGAATGCTGTATGGAGTACTGGTGTGAGAAAGTCTGTACACTTATTGGTGGTAGAACTTACCGCCGTGATAGGACTGACTCAATGTTTAAACGGCATTAAACCCCCAATAATCACTATCCACACTGCATTAGTTTAAACTCTTTAACATGTAATAATATATATAAATTTATTTGTCATGATTCAATACTGTGTCTACTTATATAGAAATCATATTTATTTCAACAATTTAGTACTTCCTTCTCACGTTTTCAATACACCGTATTCATCTTTTCCAAGAGTCAGTGATGGCCTCTCATCTGAAATGCAATATGCATTTTATAACTTAACGAATTTACTATTGAGTGTCATGACCAAAAGCACAATTAATATAGGACACATCAATACTAGTATTATATACTGAGACAAAGAAACACAGCATTGCGCATTGATTTCATAACGTTGTCGTGCTTTCACATATTAGGTTTCTGAACGCCACTGAAACTATCAATCGGACACGTAGTATCATTAATATGAACTATGTGAAGGAACTGTCCTCAGAAATCTGCGGAAGTTTGGATCGAGAGCATAGACAACTAATATTGGTCTATCACTAACCAACCATAGACGACATATTGAAAACGAAATTCACAACACATTTACACACAGTTTCATGCCGTTTTCAAACTTTTCAGTTATATCACGGCTTTTCCAAGGTAATTTAAACAGATTGAACATGTCTCGACGTCAGGTAAGATTGGAATGACTTCAGTGCCACAGAACCAACGTCTTTCCTGTTCACAGTCAGAGAAAAGTATTACTGGTAGATGAATTATGATTCTATCAGTTTCAAAATGGTGGTTGCCATCGTGTTTTCTAACATTAAGCTGACTAATACAGGGATTAGTATTTACTAGGGATGCCAGCGATTAATCGGTTACTCGGATAATCGTATGTTATTCGATTAATCGGTTAATCATATGTTATTTGATTAATTGGTTAGTAATTCAAGTAACCGAGTTCTCGGAAACAAAGATAGAATATTATACACACTTGTGTTTCACCTTTTGGTCTTTTCATTTTATCACATGTAAATGCCCAGTGGTTAATTATTCACACCTCGATCGGGATTGTTTACATAACTGTGAAAACGGCCGCACTCGATTTTATTGATGACCGTTTGTGTGTGTAGTGCTTATCGAATAATTGTGGCTATTCTAAGGATTAATTAAAGGACAATTTGTTTTTGTTTTAAAAAAACATTAGATGTCATAACAAGGTTGGAATTATATTATTAATTATATAAGGCATTTGTTTTGATAATACAAATAATTGGAATCAATGTGATAAATTCAAATTGTTGTATTTGTAAATTATTTACCAACACGATTAGAAGATTTAAAGAGTAGTTTGAAGTTTTTAACACATTTTCCCCTCAGTTGGTATCAAATGATATGCAGCTATGCAGCTCTTTCATTCAACATATCATAAATTAAATAACTGCCAAAAAACACGAGTAATTTCTGAACTGTAAATTAAAAAAATAAAAATAAAAAAGTTGGTTGACATCTGGGACAACTAAGTCTGATTTATAAATGACCGGGAGATGAGAGTTAAAACAACAACAACAAAAACAAATAACCTTAAGCAAGTG
The DNA here is from genome assembly GCA_031761405.1 of Serripes groenlandicus. Taxonomy (NCBI): domain Eukaryota; kingdom Metazoa; phylum Mollusca; class Bivalvia; order Cardiida; family Cardiidae; genus Serripes; species Serripes groenlandicus. The sequence continues at coordinate 18,181,569 of JASEVX010000012.1, forward strand.
AATATTTATTTCTATGGATATATACGGTTAACCGAGTAACCGGTTACATAATTTTACATTTAACTAGTTAGGAATACGGTAACCATTGACATCCCTAGTATTTACTGTGTTATCAAGCGTCATTTTCCGAAAGGAAACCGCAATAGTCCATGCTGCTAGGCATATCATAAATTTCTTGTAGTGCTAAACCATGATCCCTTCAGAACCCTGATTTTCCAACCACTTTGCAATTTTGGCAAGTACTGGGTCAATGATTTAGACATTCACCATGCTGGTCAATTTGATGGCAAATGCGTTTGTCGTAAAGAGTTGTAATACTCAAAAGTGAATTTGTCGATTGTGACCTACTGAATTGATTGACAAACTATATGTTCTAGTGTGAAACAATGACGCGTCAAATTCTGTTATTAAATGACAATTGATAATACTAAACAGAATCGAAAGTCTCGTTTTCATTGATTTATTATTAGCTAAAATATATTTTGTTATGTTTAAGTAGATTACATGATGTAAGAACTAGATGCGTTTCTTTATAGTCTTACAGTAACCTACCAATAACCACGTGTAGATACTCTTCATTTGTGGGTGCCTGAAAAAACACAACATCTGTTACGCTATCGTGAGGTTCTTGGCAGCAATTGTCCATATATTGTAGATGTACATCGTAATCGGATGTTATAATAACAACTATCCCCTATCTCAGTGGCACTCTGCCAATTTCTTTATCAATGCTATCGAGGCAGTCGAGTGTTTGACGGGTTCTTTCCGATATTATTTGCCTAATTCCGAAAGGGTCTCTAAAAAGAATGAGATCTACATCATCAGAGTTAACGTCCTTCCAGTCAAAGCATTCCTTCATTTCGACACACATGTTATCTATACCAAACCGTTTAATCACATGCAATGTAGTTTGAAAGTACAAACTCGATGGTGGACCAACAACATACAGCCGCTTGGATTCATTTAGCTTTCTGTACATTTCAGCTGCTTCGGTAGGTGCTGTAAAGGCGTCCGGGATGTTCAGCATTGTCTTTGTAAGGAACCTGTCACAAAAATACATATTTATTGCAATCTGATTTATATCGCACTGAATCAAAAAGCTCTCAAAGACAAAACACTATGGGCTTAAACACCTTATCAGAAAGTAGACATCAGAAAAGGATAAATAAAGGTTTACAATTTACAATCGATATAAAAACAAGATATTCATATCAAATAGCATGCCACCCTGAGCAACACATTGACAGGAACATTTTCAAGGTCAGTGTGACGTTGACCTTTGAACAGATGCCATCACAATTGATAGGGTTCTTCTACTTTTAAGCCCAACCTTCGGGTCGAATTTGTGGCATTATGCAGCATGACAGGCTTTTTGTGTTCAAAGTTAATGTATTCTTAACATTTGACCGGATAACCTCAATATCAATGTCCAATCATCCTGCCATGGTTTGAGTACAGTAGGTTGGAGCATTATCCAGTTATCAATCAGACGAGCTTAGGTCTGCCGACGGACACACCAACTGCGGATAGACACGTGTTAAGCAGTATATCCCCTCTTCTGCGAATGAAGGCATACACATCTTAAATACATATCACATTTTGGATTTTATGTCATGTCGTGTAATTAATGAATCATGGATTCGGTTGATATGCTCTTTTGAGTTGTGCAATCATAGAATGCAAACATCAATGGGAGCGAATCGCTATCGCTGACATATTATTACAATTCTCACCTTGCATTTTCTCAAGGTTGGAACCAAACATCTTCATTCTTTTTGTAGCAGGCTCTGAAATTGTAGCACATATATATCGAAACACAGGTAATATAGAATTATTATCATTCCGACATATATAGTTAAGTTAGATACATTTAAATCACATACCGATATGAATAGCTAATCTGATCTTTTAACTTATTACAGATATCATGTCCATAGAAAAAGCAAACATGATACCGTTGATTTAAGCCTTTCAATCCTAATTGTGCCCATAAAAACCGGTATCACGTACGGATATAAATACATGTAGCTAAATCAGATTTGTGAATTTGACTTGGATAGCACCTGATAGAGATACTCAATCTAGGTCCGTTTGTATGTATCTATATAATAAAAGCTTGCGTTGTTTCATTACTATACACACATACCGACATTTATATACAGTGTAATGATGAATTCTTCGCGATAGCAAATGTTGCCATCATACCCCATAATGACTATATAATATACATGTAAATCGGAATGAAGCAATCTTTATTGATGCATTGCCGCTTTATGCACATATGTTTGTCGTATCTGAGTATGTATCTAGAGGCTGATTCATGTATAGCTGACGAATGAGAGATGAAGACATATTAATCATTATAGCAGACACGTTACTGTATCATACGGTAGCTTCGTTTGTACTTAAACGCGCCCCAGTTTTACTCGTTCGCTAAAACGGCTAACTGACCTTTGCGGAAAAAGAGTGTCGATCATTTGTCTTTTATTTACTAGTCAATTTCGTATTAAAACTCCCATTCAATAGTGTTATTTAGCGTAAAGCTCTCATTTCGATAACCATTGATTTATCAAATATGTTGAATATAAATAGCTATCATGGAATGGTATGACATAACGTTAAATACATCAAATTAAAATATTCACTGAACTAAATTGTTATCGAAGAAATTAATTAAACAGTTGTATATTAAACAACACACAAGTATTTAGCATTGACTCACCTCCTTTCCTCTGGCCAACATGACCTGCTTTCTCAGTGATACTGGTACTTGTGTCGTTTGACCTTTTAAATGTCTTTATGTCATCCCTTAATTTATTGATTGTACCATTCATTGTATCCAACCAGTCTTTTAATATCTCTACATATGGTCCAGGCGGTGTAAGTGACCTTTGTTTCACATCTTCAATTATGTCTGTCATTTCATGTAAATAACTGGAAGTGATTTTCGTCTATCTCAAAAAGAATCACAGCGATGGGGAAAATTATCACTGATATCTTGAATATCAGTTATCCATTGATCTTCTTGATTCGACATTTTGTTCCGAGAATAGACGATCATATTGATACCTGGATATTTTTTCCTGAAGGAAGGATTGCCAACTATTAAGATAAGATTCTAAAGCAGAAAACGTAAGGCCAGCCTTTTAAGCAAAAACTCCAATAATGTCTTTGTGGGACCCTCGAAAGGTAATGTCAACAGTCTGAAATAGTGATCTGTTTTAGTTAAGAACGTCTTTCTGAAATTAAATATGGCAATTGGAAAATTGCATGATCATGAAAAAAGTGCATCGTACCTAATTCGAGATCCACATCGTCTTCTGATTTATTTCAAATATAGCACTTTTATGTATGTTTTGAATTACGAATCAATGATTTTAACAATTCCTTTTTCGTATTGAATCTGTTCAACGATGGGCTGTGTTACACTAGTCGATTGGCCCTCCATGACGCTTATTAGAAAATAGATCTCATTATGAGTGATATACCGGCTCTTATATCACGATTTGTCGTTCAGGTGTATAGTAATTAATCACGAATGCCGAATGGCCTAAGTTATTAATTTATAAACACCTGAACGAAAAATCGTGATATAAGAGCCAGTATATCACTCAAAATGAGATATATTTCCATTCTAGCACGTTTTTATAACTTAAATAACTTAAGGGATACAACTTAGAGGGGGGGGGGGGCTATGTTTTGACATGACGTTGCTCTCCTCGATAAAATCACGTGTAGGCTATTCTATCTTTACTTCTCATTGTATTTGTTTTGGAAATATTCATGGATTTTTTCAACTAACAAAATATTTTGAAATCATTTTAACACAGTGTATGACAATTTTAATTTTATTATACATTTGTCAAATTTGCATATACTCGTCATGGGCTTGTTTTTTCTGTCTCATGCTAACACAACTTTTTTGACCGGTTAACAGTAAGCTGTAACATGGCACGCGCGTCTTAAATGTTGGTCATGCACGTGCATGAAGTCATTTATAAAAACAACGTCACCGTTATAATTAAACATTACAAAAGGAATTTGCAACAAAAGCACGTGACTTCATTCATAAAGTGGCAATCCCAGCATTGTAACGCATGTGCACTAAGAACCGTTGTATGAAATATACGCGGGGTGGAAATTTCAACAGCCAAAAATAGTTCCGGAAACTGAGGGTGTGATATATCACGCAGAAGTCCCCCTTTGCTTATAGAAGAGAAATTGTCAATAGTGTTGGATAATAATTTGAAGTCCAGTTTCGGCCCTTTTTTGGTTGCGAGTATCAATAGGTAAACGAATGGCACGTGATATATAAGTAATCTGATATAAAAACCGATGCGTAATACAGGAATCACAGTGATATAACTGGAATACAATTGAATCTGGCTTAAAATACTTCAAAATGTATGATACTGGGCCAAAACAGGTCTTATTGAGAAAACATGTAAAACCTAGAGAAATGTTCATTAATAGAAAGGCAAAGGAACACATCATGTGCTTACACTTATGGAACTAAATAAGGCTAAATATGGATAATTAACAAATGGATTCCTTTTTCGCACAGTTTAAATATGTTATAGATTAGATAATTTCAATGTTCAAGTACATATTAAAACTTGCGACACCATTCAAACTGTGTTAACGACAATACTTAATTAACTTGTTATCTAAATTCGTTAACGTACAAACGATTTTGACTTATTTGTACATAAAAGGAGTATATTTATATTTTCTTTGAATTAAATCAATTTCAGGATAAAATATTGAGGTCTCTCGATTTGATAACACACTGATTTAAATTGCATACATATGCATATGTAGAGAGAACTATTATACAATACAATTTATTGTTTTATTCATTAGGGATTTTATGGCGATTTCAACAGTAGTTCAGTTATATCACAGTGACAGTTCATGATTCCTGGGTAAATAATTTATTCCTAGGCTAGGAAATAATCCTTGCGCAGAGGAACTTCACAATGACCGTATATTTCATAATGGTACACAGCCATTATGTGAATATCGACCTGACGTTTGTTTAATAGAGGAATTATGAAAGAAAACGGTTGTAGATATAGCACTCACACATTGGAATATATGTTGCTTATTCTGATGTCAAATACGCAATTAATGTCAAGTACACAATCTACAATTTAAGAAAGAACATTCATATCGTACCTCGTCTATTTCTCAATATAGTTTAAGTATCACAGATTAATCTATTGTTAAAAGCTATGAGTCTAAAAATGTAAAGTACTGCTCATTCCAGGAAGAGGTTTTATTTTTGCATACGTGTTTTGTATTAACTTTATTTGATTTGTAAGTTTCCATTATTCATACTATTGATTGCGAAAATGTGGGTTCACGTATAAAAGCACAGTTTAACATTTTGAAATGATGTAGCACTCTGGCCAGCTACATCAAATTGTTCACGAAGAAAACACAGGTAAATAAACGAGATCGTATAGTGATACATTTATTTATTTAAATAGGTAAACTAGAGTCTCACGACTCTCTCTCTCTCTCTCTCTCTCAGGCCTGTCCATCCTCTCTGACTCTCCCCAGAGCCATGCCTCTCCTCCCTATCTCTGCATGACTCTCTATCTATGCAATGTCTCTCTCCGCTCCCACAACAACATACATTTATTTACTACAGGGCTGGCGCCGTGTACACGTGATATCCCGTATATAGTTATACCCTCATGGATCTAATATCTCACATGTATACCTCTATACCTTTACCCTCATTGTGTTACATTCGTCCCCCTCTTAATAAATTTTCACCCAGAAAATTATACAAATATATAAGTAACACAATGGGTGACGCAGCCCTACACATTTGAAAATAACTATAGTAAACAGTGCATGCATAAACCAAACACAACATTTTATATGCACACTTACAAATATCAAAACAACATCTTAAAAACCAAAGTCTGCAGTTATAATCAAGTAGCCAAAGAATTAATTGTTCATTTGTCCGAACCAGATGGTTGAAGCACGGCGTTGATATTGGTTGTGGGTAAAGATCATAAATGTCATAGTAGCTTCTCCAGGAATTTCATTCAATAATCTTAACAGGTGGTCATTATAAACGTGATAATGATTCATTGATAATCTGTCTGTAAAGAGAAAGTCCAGTCTCCTACGTTTAATCAACAGCTGGCGTTATCTTATAGAAAAACAATATACCCACAGGTATGTATCTAAAACTGTTGATTCCCCGGTTTGTTAGTATTTTTCCCGCTCTTTATCATTTTAATGGACACTTAAACATGTGTCCATCACCAGGCAGATCACCGCACAGCTCATTATAGTTGTGCCGTGTTAGCACAAACACAACCCTGACTTTACGATGATATTTTATGATCTCGATGAGATTATACTGTCCACACACGTAGTATAGGGTTACAATAGATATACAATTCTATATACTGCAGCCTAACTGCTACAAACACATTAAACATAGTTAGTTCTTTTCCGGAACATCATGAGCCCCTTTGCTCAAAAACAAACTCGGATACATCATACAGGTACTCTCTAGGCGTCCCCACGTACCCTGTTAACCCTTCTCCGGACGTCACTGAAACGGTTGGCGGTTGGTTCCCGCCATTATCCATCGTTTGGAGTTCACGTCATTGTGAACCGCTTCGTTCCTCCCTTTTGTCATCCATTTACGTAAACAATTTGGCAGGCAGTTAATAAAAACATGACATTTTCTTTTGAAAAAACATAACAATACCAAGATCACCACCACTATGACAATACCCAAGCTGACGTAATACCAAGCGCTACGCGACGAACTTACTTCAATTGTTCTGTTCCTTGTAAATTCTAACTCTTTAATTAACCTATAGATAGGCAAGTACTCTATTTCTGATAGAGTCGTAGGAATTTGAATTTCAGAAACATTTGCAAATATCCTACAACATACGGTGCTGCGAGTGTGAAATACTCTATAGATGCAGTGCATTCCTGTTTGAGCGAAGTGATCTATAGAAAATATCTATTTTCTAATATCGATTTTTAGAAAATATCGATTTTCTAATATCGATTTTTGCAAGATCTGTGGTTAGGGTTTTTAATTCTAAATCCAGCGTCCTTCGAGTGTTCGCCTATGTCAAATCGTATTTTATCTAAAAACATTATTTCGGACAACAAACCCTGCAGGGCCTCCCGGAAAGGCTCATACATGGTTTTATTTAAATAAGTCGCAATTTCTTCTTGCAGCATTGTACGCGCTCTTTTTATGTCTTTTGCTATTAGCGAAAAGAAATTATCGATCTCATCAAAGTCAATGTCAAGAGTAGCCAACCACTTTTCCCTAGTTGTGGATACTTCATTGGTCTTGTAAAATACAACATTGTCTCGCACGACAACGTCCCCTTCGCCAACACATTAGCATAAGACCCCACAACTATTATAACTGCCAAACTGTTTACTAACAAGAGATACATGATCTGCAACATTAAATATTACATTTACACGAAGCCTACAAACAGAGTTGTTAACTTTTGATTTTACTGACCGACTTCCTCCCCATCTAAAGATGAGTGCACAGGCGTGTGATCATCTTCAGAAACAGAACAGGCAGTAACAGATAAAACAGGATCACCTGTCAATACCTGCTTGTTGTCGTGATTTACGATCGCGAAGTCGACGGCGGAGTTCAAATAACGGAATGTTATCTTCCGAATCACTGTCTGGGCGTACTTTACGATAATGACGTGTTAATAGTGGCTCATTATCTTCTAAGTCGGACGAATCGGAATCATTGCCAGAACTAACAGGTGGCACAACATAATTAGTTCGTCGGAGATTATGACCGTTCTTATCTTCAGGTATTTCCCATGTATTTACAGTAGCGAGCCGCAAATGTTGCGCGTGTGCTTTGAACGTAGACCTATTTAATTGTTTTTTATAATAAATGTGTAAATGGCGGACAGATGAACAGCCTTTTCTTGTTGTACATGATAAAGTGGTTTCGGAGAGATAATTAGTACAGATAACGCTCGAAACACCTCGAATTGCTCGTCAAGTCGTATCATTGGTATTGACAGCCCAATCATTATCCCCCCTCTATAAACACCGTTTGCTCGTTATATGTCTATAACTCTACGGTTTCAACTGAATGTGATGTAGTCTGAGCTTAATTGGAGGGTGCATACCTGTATACATTTTCATTCCAATATCTGTGTCTGCACAAATTTCTCTATTTTTACGCCTAATTTTAATGACCTGTTGTTTGTATATCGGCGGCGCGTCGCAGTTAACGAACTCTGTTTTCTTGGAGAAACGACCCCAGGAAAGTTTAACAACAGCATTAGTGATAAGCACTCTGGGCTTGTTTCCAATGTAACCCTTTCAAATGAGGATTTTCCGAATGTTTAACTACCTGACAATAACAAACAAGAACTGTTTGCGGAAGGGTCCTTATTTTCCATTGACTGCGAGCATACCTCGGCACAAGAATTTAGCAATATGTTCTCTATTTTTGTTTCCAAATTTGAGAAGAAGTGAATCTGAGCCTACACCTGAAGACTTTATAAAAAAATAGTATTTGTGTTCTGTTTGTACAGCCAACTACCCGATTACTACATGTGGAGAGTATTTGCGTTAAAATGTTGCCCCGAATTATGGATTCCAGAAGATCCATTTTTTCTTTTTACACATTCCCTAGCATAGTGGCCTTGCTCTCCACATTGATAACAGATAACGCATTTTCTGTATCGACCCTTATCTTGCCTGACTTGCGCAAGACTTACTTGCCCGTAACTTTTCTGCGCTCTACAATCTGCAATGAGGTGCTCTATCTTGTGACAGTAATTACACTTAATTTTCTGTCGATAGTGATCGACCTCCATCGGGACGGCCTCATCATCTTGATGATTTTCTCTTGGCGCGTGACCCGTTCGCAATTGAAATCGCGTAGCTATCGTAACCGCGTTCTGATATGGTTGTATGATTTCCCTCATTATTATCATTTTAAGAAAAGCATCTTTCCCCATATTTAACATTCGCTCGGCATAAACCTGTACTTTAAGAGAATCTTCCCTTAGCCCATCAAAAGCATCTTCCCCCATATTTAACATGCGCTCGGCATAAATCTGTACTGTTTTCCCCTTTTGTTGACTAATTTTCCTCAAAATCAGCAGCGCATGCTGAGAATCTACTATTTCGCCAAACCGCGTTTTTAACTCCCCATTAATTTGATTCCAGGTGTGATCAGCATACTGTTCAATATATCGTTTTATGAAATCACTGACAGGGCCTATGCTTGCCTGATACGCTATATATTTAACCCTTTCATTAGGTATTCCAGTTAACGTACCAAACTTTTCAATACTTTTAATCCATTCTTTAAATTCTTTTGGATTACTACCATCAAATCTTTGAACAACTTTTGCCACGCCTTGAGCCCCCAAAGTGGTATTTAAATTAGTCATGTGTCCATCTACGGACTGAAACAATTCTAAAAACATTTGTTCTGTCATTTTGCCTTGCCAATTACGTAAAAGGAATAACAAAAGATTGTAACTCACGATTCACTGGCAAACGTCTCTGGATGGCTCAATACGGCAGCACAATTGTCAAAGTGTCCAACACTACATTTCAAATCAGGTCAAATTGTCAAAGTGTCCAACACTACCTTTCACATTGCTACGCACATCATGTCCGACACAACACAAGTTCGAGTATCCATTGTCACGGCATCAAATACCTTATGTAGCACTCTGGCCAGCTACATCAAATTGTTCACGAGGAAAACACAGGTAAATAAACGAGATCGTATAGTGATACATTTATTTATTTAAATAGGTAAACTAGAGTCTCACGACTCTCTCTCTCTCTCTCATGCCTGTCCATCCTCTCTGACTCTCCCCAGAGCCATGCCTCTCCTCCCTATCTCTGCATGACTCTCTATCTATGCAATGTCTCTCTCCGCTCCCACAACAACATACATTTATATACTACAGGGCTGGCGCCGTGTACACGTGATATCCCGTATATAGTTATACCCTCATGGATCTAATATCTCACTTGTATACCTCTATACCTTTACCCTCATTGTGTTACAATGACTCACATTCTTAAATTAATCGCGAACTTGCCATTGTTTGTACATGTTCATTGTACTTTCGACAACAAGGATTTGCTTGTATAGCTAGTCAATTGCTGTTTTTTTTTTTTTCATTCAACGCATCCCCCTTATATGTTATAACACATGTTGTAATGTTATTGGTGAGTTCGCTCCGATTTTCAACATTCTTAAGTAACAATTGCGGCATCTAAAGTGGCAACACGATTTTTCTAAAATTTGGCCCAATGATCTAAACTTTAACCTAATCCGAGTTTTAAAATGATTAGGGTGCCCGCAGGATTTTAATTAAACTTTATTACTATTGCGGCTTAGTATTTGACAGAAAATGACCAACATTTTGAACTTAGCATACATGTAGCTAGTGATTTGCTATTGTGTTTTTCATTTTGACAACGCAACCTCTTTTAACCATGTTACAAAAGTTTTAATTTCATTGGTGAATTCGCTTTCAAAATTCATAAGTGACAACTATGACATCTAGATAAGCGACACGATTGTTCTTAAATTTGGCTAAGTGATCTAGCTTCTAACTGAACATAGTCCATATTGGAAGATAGCCTTCAAATCATAAACTTTAAACACGATTAAGTCACGAATGGACGGGCGGGCGTACAGCGATTGCTGAATGACTCAATAGCTAACATGGAAAATTGGCAGATACATAATGACAAAATGCCCACAGGCAACATGTCGAGCCCGCTCCAAAGATTTTTTTTCAAAGGCATAGTGCTGTTTGTATGCAATTGCAAAACGTTCTGACAAGGGTTAAAAGAGAACAGTTTCCTTTTTTTGCAAAATTTGTTTTCACTGTTGCAATCGTCATCATATCATCTTGTGCGCGATACGCCGTACCATCATGGTTTGCGTGTATGCCAATTGTCTTGGAAGTCCTATGATGCATGGTTAAGATGCGGGCCGGACAAGGCTCGGACAGACGGACTCACGCACGCACGCACGCACGCACGTACATAAACCGAACCGCCATTTTGACAGGTAAATAGAGCTCACTGTAAGCGAACTCAACAAAATTAAATGACAGAAACGATAATTTAGAAGGCAACGGAGGTAATTTGTGTTTAAGATCATGGATAGAAACAGGGGTATAATTCCTTTTACACAACGTTTAATATCTCACTGATAGAATTGTCAAGAAATTTAACAAGCCAACAGCCGAGTAAAAGATATACTAAATTCACAATTAATGTTATCTAAAAATAGTACACGTTAAAAAAATCCAGATCTATTTATATACAAAAGGAGTCTATTTATATCACCTATAATCGGTCAGCTAATTTGAGAATCCCAAATTCTTAGATCACCCAATTTCCGGATTAAAATAGATCAATTGTCATATATATATGAATTTCTGGAGAGAGAGCTCGAAAAACTACGTATTACATCATTACATCCTTTCACAATGACGACAAATCGGTAGCAGACGACTTTTAAACATTTAAACAAAAACATGGAAACTCTCTATTAATTAAAGAATATTTAATTAAGTACACAAGAAAACTTGCGACAACATTTAAACTGTGTTGAAGACTATACTTAATTAACTTGTTATCTTAATTCGTTCACGTACAAACGATTTTGATTTATTTGTACATAAACGGAGTATATTGATATTTTCTTTGAGATTAATCAATTTCAGGATAAACACATTGAGGTCTCTCGATTTGATAACACACTGACTTAAATTGCATACATATGCATATGTAGAGAGAACTCTTATACAATACAATTTATTGTTTTATTCGTAGGCATTTTATGGCGATTTCAACAGTAGTTCAGTTATATCACAGTGACAGTTCATGATTGCTGGATAAACAAATTAGTACTAGGCTAGTAAATAATCTTTACGCAGAGGAACGTCACCATGACCGTACATTTCAGAATGGTACACAGCCATTATGTGAACATCGACCTGACGTTTGTTTAATAGAGGAAATATGAAAGAAAACGATTGTAGATATTATATTATATTTTAATCTGTTCCTTCTTTATCAACACATCTGTTGCCTTCTTCTATTGACATCTAGTATCAATAATATATGGTGTCCATGGCTATTTCAATAACCTCCTCTCCTTGTTGTGTTCTATATACTTTTCTCTCACACATCTCGGAAAAAAATCTATGTACATTTCATCTGTGAGAAGTGGTATTTACAAATCTTCAGACACAGAGCAATAATTGCCTCTGTCATTCAACAGTAAGACCTTTGTAAAGTCCACACCTGGGACGACATATACGTATTAGTGGCCCAGTAAACACTGACCTACAACTAGCATAGTCATATTTAGGCAAATAAAATGACGCAATAACTTTCCAGGGCCAACCATAACTAATGAATATTCATCAATTTTGCTATTTCAAAGCGGAACAAGGCCGCAAGGTCAGATAAACAAGTCCTTCGCTTAACGTGGCTTTTAACTGAATTACAGAAGTTTGTGCATCAAAATAGGATCGTAAGTCCTTAAGCGAGGCTAGCAGAACGTTTACGTGCAGTTACATGTGTTTATCAAGTCTATGACATTCGCATTGTTAGACCATTCATTACGTTCTCAACAATTGTCCAAATCAAACAAACGGTTCTGCGTTGAAGAAAGGGCTCTAACTTGATAATGTAAACAGGGCGTGGTGAGATTTTAGGTTGATTTGCGTAAGAATATTCAAATATAATATACATTCAAATATGATATTTACACATTATAAGACTTGTAATGTTATATGCAAGCTTGAATAGTCGCATATTCTTTTAATTATTCCATGTTTGTTTTTGTTAGCATTCGTAAATTAGTCAAACAAATTTGCACTTAATTGTTGGCGTACTGATACTTGGTATAATTGGTGTTCTGGGGGCATTTACATCACGTGACTTCAAAATCCAACCTGTAACAATGGTCTCGTTTGCGCAAGCGCAACTCTACCAAAAAGCAGGCGAACCTTTAGTTAATGTTTTATTCCGCTGCATTCGAGAGTAAAAAAAGGCATTTCTATATTATCTTTCTTTCTCCTACATTCGGCTCATGCACTCGTTTCGTGACGTGTTAGAAATCAATTTTTCGAGCGACATTTTTTTCTGCATAACTCCTCAATGTCATGGCAGCGTTTTTTTAAGTTTACATTTTACTTCCGGCTACTTCCCTTTATAATTTGGAAATTTTTCAAATTTACAATCATTGTTCTTTCATTTTCAAAAAATACTTATTATCGTAGACTAAAAGTCGGAAAGGGTTAATTAGGAATACGTATGTGATTCATATTGAAATTTAAGGTAAACAGTAGTCAAATCATCTAAAAGCTTGACACAATTTTGATTATTTTCAAGTTGGCATAGTATGAAATCGAATACGCCAATAAACCTGTTTACAAATAATCGATATATACAGATTATAGAACCGTTACCAAAGGGCCATAACTCAATTATCGATTTTAGACTTAATCGCGGGCCTGGAAAAGGGACGCAATACCTGCAAATCTTCAGAAATAGTGCCACATGGCAAATACTTAAAACATCGGATTATTTATTTCATTTCAGATGTGTCATAACTAATTGTTTTTAAACAAACACAATTGTAATATGTTACACATATTCAAATTTGTTTTTTTTCTGATAATAACTCGACCTCCCATGTTATTTTCGAAAAGCTATTAAAAATATAAGTCGCGGGCGGCGACTAATGACATCTAACGATGATCAATCAGATCTTTATAGAAATAATTTCATTTTGATGTGTATAACTTGGGACTACTAATACGTATTAGTAGTCGTATTACGCGTCAAGTGTAGATTTTAACACTTAAATGATTAGACAATTTAAAACAATTAGATGTTCGGATAAAATCTGATTGATTGAAAAGTATTGTTAAAAAAGAGCAAATGCATATTAAAACCAAAGGCTTCTTTTCCCACAACATTTTTGTTTTTCAAGAGCTACAATATCTAAAGAGGCAACATGTTAGAGCGCTTATCCAGTATGCATGAGTTCGATTTTATCATACCAATTCAGGAAAAGTGATTTCCACATCTTTCTCCTTTTCCCCGGTAGATCAGACGGTAGCGAATCGGGCTGTCAATCCAGCGGTTGTGAATTCGAATGCAAGCTCGGCAAACGTTCTTTCCGTTGTTTGACAAAAGTCAATGTGACAAGCGTCATTCATCTTTCACTAATGGGCTAATGTGGAAAAGCAGCCAAGCAGCCAGTTGCATGGAACGAACATTGTGTGGATTACTTATGTGATATGACTGAACAATTGTTTAAAACGGTGTTATAGCCCAATTAATCAATCCTTTTTATATAATCATTCTGTAATTTACCCTTTACAATGCCCCCTAATCCCCCAATACATACTTACTGGAGTAGGTGTTCGGGACACACACCATTCGTGCATTACCAGATAACTAACACTTCTCCCTAGCACACAGCTATTGACAACATTGTGACAAAACATGAGAAATTCATCCCAGGTCTCCAAATGTTGCGTCTGCAAGTAGTAAATGCGTTAAACTACTTTCAAGGAAAATATGTGTATATAAAAAGTATGAGGTAAATAATAGAAACTTGCAGCAAACGATTTTAAAAATATATAATATATATACATGATGTAAATACCTATAAATGAATACTAAAGGAAATGCAAGGAACATAACTAAAAGTCGTAATTAAGGATAGTTCAGCACATTTTTGGGGAAACAACTCATTGTACCTATATGCATTCTATTAATTCAAGCATAAGACATGCTATTACACCTTGCTAAAAGTCAGCTAAGAGCATTGATTCGAGTGTAAGATTCACTGCCACCTCGCAGAAGGCCGATGAAGCAGCCATTGATATTGTTCCGGAGAAATTCCTCGTTTGTCGGAAGAGCTCATCTAACCTAGTGATCCGTTCCATGATGTTTCCATTATACACATGTTTCCAAAGGCACTAACGACTATACAGACGATCAATATATGCCACTGAAGAATAACAGAATTTCAACCATAAGGATCTCTTTTTCAACTATTTCAAGAAAATGACAATACTTCTATCTCCTTATACGCTGGACTTATACCTTGATAAGCATATTGTGTGGACTTCGTCATAACAGAATTACACTACACCTACTACTACTACTACTACTGATACTACTACTACTACTACTACTACTACTACTACTACTACTGATACTACTACAACTACTGATGCTGCTAATTCTACTGATGATTCGTCGTGAATAATTATAATTCAACATGAGTTCAAATTACTCTGCTAAGAAATACAAGACTGTTGGATCGATATTAATCATCGTACTGTTTGGAGAAATATTCATATTGTTACCTTGTTGTTATTGACTATTTCACGTTAATTTCTGCACTACTATTTTTTACTTTTTCAGTACAACTATTAGATTAATACGGTGTTCATTTAATTGTTTCTTTTAAATAGCAAATATTCATTTCACTTGAATTGGTGAATGACTACTGTTTTCAAGTACTATACATGTTTGATAAACTTGTTAATAATCAACATAACCATTTATTATTTCCAAATACATGTATATGTTCTTATTAAGGATTGGTCATCATGGCAAGGTCGAAGTTCATTTGACGAATTCCTAGGTAGAATTCTTTATATATATAACATGGAAAGGTGTAAAGATGTAATCAACTAGCTTTATCTGTAACACGATAACTGCACTGTACATTTTGACAGGCGTAGTTAACCTGTAAATATAGTTGGACATCTGACCAATAATGAACGGACTAACATCCCTAAGGCAGTTAGGCAGTTAGTATATATAGCCACTGAGTTCATATGAAAGACAGCCTGTTTTGGCCGGGCTTTTAGGACATGTACATCTCGTAATAAACAAGTTGAAATGTATTATGAGTTGTTACTTTGTTACAAATATTACCCTTTGATTTGTCCCCCCTTTTCCCCACTGAAATATTACTGGCAATAACCGCAACATATATCAAAGACCTAATACTACAAGTTTATTAGGTCTTTGCTTAAATCAATTCTTTCCCCAAATGCAACATATCTGCAGCGGATGAGTTTGAAAACATATGGACAAAATTATGGAAAATCGTTTATCAAATAATTGGTTTTGGGTCATATAACACTTGCTTTCGGTAAAATCCGATTTTGGCCAGGATCAAAAATAGAAATAATGATAAATAGTAAGTTTTGGGAACATTTTTGGGTAAATAGTTGATTTTAATGTTTATAAATGTGAAAAGTAAACTCTCAGCATTGGTTTGAATTTTTCGCTTGAACCCACTTCTCCTTCTGGTTTGAAAACACTGGTTGCGGAGCTAGGCGTGAAGTTAGAGGTAAATTTGAATACCAGCTTTCGCGTCCAAGATTGCTTTAAAAGGGGCTGGAAACGTGGTATTTCTGACTGCAACAAAAGATTTTTGGATAAAATGGTAAAATTGCTCATTCTGTCCTACTTTTTTTTCATCCTGTTTCAGACCACTTTTGTGACCAATTCTTTCCATTATATTGACTGAGAGTGTGAAATCCAGTCATTTTCTTATCATTCTGGCACTCCTTGATACAGGAAACTCCTTTTAATAATACCAGAATATTATGAGAAATATTAAGAGAATAAAAGTTGGAAAAAGAAAATCAATTTTCAACTGTGTAGTGCCACCTTTATACAAATAATGTATATGTCCGACATTGTCGAATTGCGTATAGGCAGTGGTACGAAACCGACATTGTCGAATTGCGTAAAGGCAGTGGTTTGGTAAAATCAGAAACGTAGATTATCTACGATCCTGTAACAGTATAGATATAAACAACGATGCTGTTTACATGTTGAATTATATAACTTTATATAAATAATAAATAATTTGCTTTCTCTACGAAATGTCGATTTGTTCTATTTTATCAATTCGACGATACGGTCAATCCTCGAGATGACCTAGTTCGTGTATACGATCCGGTTTATCGGTGTTGTTCAGAAAAGCGTGTCGCGTAGGAATATACATAATAATGTTTACTGCAGAAATATTTGTATTTCTTAAAATAAAATTAATTTCAAAAGACGCAAATACATTTTCAGCTTGAAAATAAAGTGTTCAAACTGTATTCTTCATTCAACTGATTGTACAAGGAAAGACTATTAGGTAGTTTGAACAATCTTCATAGAGGGTCACCCATGGAATATTTCGATCGAATTATTTTTAAATCGAACTCTTTCAAAAGAAGATTTCCAAAGGTTAAGCTATATATATTATAAAAAGCAATGCACTCTGGTGGGCACGTTTTCGTACACATCGAAACTATTTGAACAATCTAGGTAGAGTGTCACACCATGAACATTTGAACCGAACTATTTTAAAACGGCCTCGTACTTTTATTAAAGGCGTATGCTACAGTTTTTTCACCAAAACAAAATCCTAACCATAGAATTTCTTTATTCTTTGTATTTTATTAGTACATACAATAACTGGTTAAAATAAGATAAAATATATATTTGTTATTGATCTAAAAAAATAAATATTGGCCTGTCAATGACATGACCAATTTCATCAAAGGCACAAATATAGGCATTTTGGCCGAAAACCTAAAACATGCAAAAAATTTAAAATGAAAACTTCAAATCATATTAAATTCCATACATAAATTTATATATAGAATGTAAATCAATGTGAAAAAGGAATTTTTGAGAGAAAAAGGAAAAAGAATATTTTAAGCGAGTTTTCAAGGTAGAAATGGTGTCACATTTTACCCCCGAAAAAGTTAAAATCATAGAAATTTTCAATTCTACATAATAGAATTTTCTGTAATTATCCATAAACACTAAACATCGTTTACTTTAATAAAAAATGCAAAAAAATATATATGTCACCGTACTCCTTTTAGAGTAAAGGGACTTTTTCCTTGCGTTTTCTTGCGTTTTCTTAGAAATACAGCAGTTTTTCTTAAAAAACAGGCTGTGCTTCAAGGAAAAAGTCGATTTACCAGAAAAGGAGTACGGTGACCTACCTTTTTTTTTTGCATTTTTTATTAAAGTCAACGATGTTCAGTGTTTATAGATAATTACAGAAAATTCTATTATGTAGAATGGAAAATTTCTTGAAAAATTGTATGATTTTAACTTTTTCAGGGGTAAAATGTGACACCATTTCGACCTTAAAAAACAGCTTAATATATTTTCTTTCATATTTTTCTCACAAATTCTCTTTTCATATTGATTTAAATTATATATTTAAAGTTATATATGAACTTTAATATGATTTGTAGCTTTCAATTTAATTTCTTTTTTGTGTTTTAGGTTTTTGGCCAAAATGCCTATATTTGTGCCTTTGATGAAATTGGTCATGTCATTGAAAGGTCAATTTTTTTTTTCAATCGATAACATATATTTTTTTCTTCTTATTTCAACTAGTATGTGTATGTACTAACAAAAAACAAAGAATAAAGAAATTCTATGATTGGGAATTTGTTTGATAAATAACTGTAGCATACGCCTTTAACGAACAGTTTCAAAGACTTTAGTTTGATGGTGGTCGTACTTTCTATCTTATTCATCTGAACTAAGTAAAATACCCATTATGTTTTTGTAGATCGTTCCAAATTCGTTTATGATATCCAATACTTTCTCTTTCTTAGAATCTCATTATAAACAACACTGAAAATAACATGCTCATTGATTGTGTATATATATTCCCTACGGAAGAGAACATTTTAACATACTTTCATTTATTTGTGTATAATTCAATATTTTGCTTGATCATTTCCAAAGTAGTCTGATGCGGATTTGTCTATGTTGGAATGGGGTTACGATGTTCAATGGTGTCACATAATGTGGAAATTGTCGGGCGCGCATACAACACGACGAATTGAAATTCCGTATTTAACTAGAAGGGTTTTCAAATATGGTGTTGTGACGTCACTGCAGAAGAACATCGTGTCATTCAACACGACGGATTGATATTCCGTATCAATTAAACTAGGGCAAAAACGCCGGGTTCCAAATATGGTGTTGTGACGTCACTTCAAAAGGACAACATGGCATTCCTAATACCAGGGACGTAGATAAGAGGGATAAATACCTATTGTCTGGTTAAAATATCACATGGAGAAATAAAATTGTCCGATTTTTCACATTTTGTAACAATTAAAACTTTGAAGTCACATTTGGCACATACACAAAACATATATATTCTGAAGCTTAACATTTCAACTAAAGTTAAAGATACAATGAACAACTGGAATGTCTTTGTATTTTGAATAATGACTGGTTTAAAAGACACAGATATGATATTGTGAGTTCTGAAATATATTAATTTTGTTCCAAACATTGATAGACTGACATTATTCATAAGGATAAAATATTATCAAAACGTGTAGTATATCAAAACTTTTTATCTACTGCAATAGAAGAATGTTTAGACTTCCAGAACAAATCTTTGTTATTTTCATATCTACAATAGTTTTTGAGTTTTACTTGCTATAAATGTTGGGGACGGGTTATATTTTAGTATACAATAACTTACTTATCCCTCTTATCTACGTCCCTGCTAATACCAATAACTGTTCAAGTGATACAATCAAAGTGAATCAGAATGATTTTAAAACTCTAATTGATAATAACATAAACACAAATAAGCTTAAAACTGGGATCATTAAATGCCTAAAAAGAAGATGCCAATATCCATAATTTCAAAACCTAGTAAATCAGTATGATATGTTTTATGTAATGGAAACTAAGCTTGACAAACATGACCTTATAAATGAAGAAGGTCTCTAAGTAAAGCTGAATAGACCTGCATACCACTCTTCAACAGTTCAACGACTCTGTCACTTCAAAGAATCCTTTTAAATCACATATAGAATCGACATGAAACACAATTGATAAACAATTAAATTGTAACACACTATATTAGAACCGTCTGCAAACCACTACTACAAACACAAACATAGACTAGTGTAACGAAAAACGTTCGGTATACGTTGCATTTGATATGCAAATTAACATCACCGGTTCGAAGTGATGGTCTTTGGGTTAAATATATAAGACAAGTGGACCCCTTCAGGGTTGAGTATACTTTTCGCTGAAGAGATCTTCTGCGTCTTTAGCCCGGCACGTTACATTTGGTGGCAGCGGTGGGATGAAGACAACTGCCATACCGGAGTTGCCTTATCCATGGGTTTCCCAGGCCAAGACTCGGAGTTGGAAGTAGTGTAACGAAAAACGTTCGGTATACGTTGCATTTGATATGCAAATTAACATCACCGGTTCGAAGTGATGGTCTTTGGGTTAAATATATAAGACAAGTGGACCCCTTCAGGGTTGAGTATACTTTTCGCTGAAGAGATCTTCTGCGTCTTTAGCCCGGCACGTTACACTAGTTACTCCAAATAGTAAAACTTGAATGTAAACTAAAATAATGAATCAAAAATCCAAGTCACACGCTACAGGTCATGGTCCGTGCAATCACTAATACACCATACGATTCCAAGAATGAATTTGTAGTATGCAAATTAGCTAGTGACCCCAATTTTACCATTTACTAAGTACCATTACACGCTCTAAAAAATAGCATGACTTTAAACATCATCTCCTCCTAAACTGCAGGAACATTTTTTAAACTAAACATCACAGGAATGTTCCTTTGGTAGTCCTCTTTCAAAATTGCATAAAAATTAAAATTCCACTGAGAACTTTGGTAGCTGCGGCATCAGAAAGGGGGTAATATCCAAACTTTAAAAATCTTCTACCCCGAATCTGCTTGAATCTGAAATGTTCCTTGGGTGACCCTCTACTTTTAATCTCTATTTGTCCTCAGACAGTATGGGGACATTTCCTATATCACTTGATTTGAACAAATGTGCACAAAGCTCTGGACGTATATTCTTCATTACTTTAATCTTAACGAAATCCAAAAAGTTATTTGCAGAAGCAAAGAAATTGATAATATAGGCAAGGGCAAAGACTGTTGCGGGGATAATTGACGTATTCATTTCAAGACTTAAAGGGGACATCTATTATCTCAAATTTGTAATCCTTATTTTGTCCTAAGACAATATGGGGACATTTTCTTTGTCACTTGATTTGAACGAATGTATGAACACAAAGCCGTCGATGTAAAGTGCTTCATTACCTTCATCCTAACGAAATATCTCCAAAAAGTTATTTGCAGTAGCAAAGATATTGATTATATAGGGCAAAAATGTTGTGAGACATTTGCCATAAATATTTATCTCTTGTGTCCCCAGACTTATTGATTGATTGATTGATTGGGGTTTAACGCCATTTTTAACAATTTCTCAGTTATATCACGGCGGCCAGTTCACCTACTCATGCATTTCCTGGTTTTCTCACACCAGTACTCCACACAACAATCTTCCAAAGCAACTGGCTGCTTTTCCACATAGACTTAGCCCATTGGTGGAAGACGAATGACGCATGTCGCATTGACTTTTGTCAATCCTCGGAAAGAAAGTTGGTCGAGCCGGGATTCGAACTCACAAGCCCTGGATTGGCAGCCCGCGTCGCTACCGACTGAGCAACTGGAGCTCGGCGTTCCAAGACTTAATGAGGACATATATTATCTCAAAGTTTAATCACTATATGTCCTCAGACAGTTGAGGTACACAGTTCAGGTACAGTTGAGGTACATGTTGTATCTCAAATTTCTAATCTCTTTTTGTCCTAAGACTGTATGGGGACATGTTTTATCTCACTTGATTTTAACGAATGTTGACCCAAAGCCGTCGGAGTACAGTTGTTCATTGCCATCATCTTAACAAAAAGTTATTTGCAGTAGCAAAGATATAGACTATATAGGGCAAAGATGTTGTTGGGACATTTGCCATATTTATCTCATTTGTCCCCAGACTTAATGGGGACATCTATTATCTCAAATTGTTAATCTCTTTTTGTTCTCAGACAGTATGGGGACAAACATGCTGTAGGGACATTTGTCATATGTATCTCATTTGTCCCTAGACTAACTAAATACTTGTATTATTCTAAACTTTTTACCTCCATTTGTCTTCAGACAGTATGGGTTCACATCATGTCTCACTTGATTTGAACGGACGTCTGTTATAAACACTGTCTGGTCATCCAATACTTGAATCTTAATTCGTCCCCGCACTTATGGGCACATGTGTTCTCATTTGGTAGAGATAATTGCTGTCCACATTAGACATGTAAGTTCCTTACTGATCTAATATATACAATTTGTTTATGAATATGTATTTGTCATCATAAGGTCATTCGAGTCTCGCTATCCGTATAAAAAATAACGCTGAATTATGGATTGAATACTATAATTCTGTAATGACATATTCCTCACAGCCCTTTTATTCCTTTCCATTGGATACATAGTGACTTAGCTGCATGGCCCTGCTAGCGCTCATATATTTTAATTCAGGGAGCGTACCAGGTCCGGACACACTTATTCGTAACGATTTAAAAGAAATTGCGACCCGCGTCTTTCGTTCCCACCGCTGACTCGTGTGAGGAAGTTTTATGCAGAGAAACCCAGAAAACATGGTTTTGGTATATAAGTTAAAATTGTTGAAAATGGCGTTAAATCCCATTCAGTCAACCAAATGCCTGATTTGTAAGTATGTATGCTACTGGATACTCAAAACTCACCTCATGTTAATCGATTTCGTTTACAAGCACCTTCCCTATCAATATACATGTGTGTTTGTTTGAATAGCGTAACCAACCGACCAACAAGATAAGTTTACTGCAATTTATAATCTTCAAACTTCGTATATGGAAGTATATTGACTTGCACAATTTTAACAAAGCTGTTACACCAATGACCAATTGATGACAATAGAAGTGCTGAAGTCATCTGCCAAGTCCCATGATGACCTAACCATTTTGTTATGGCTACCTTTTCACAAATTTCCACATAAAGCCCCATCCCCTTTGTAGTCACACCCAAATAACACATTAAGAAAAGCTGAAGAACTACAAATTAGACCAAGCAAAATCAAGAAATAGAATAATGTTTGTTTTATTTTTTAAATCGTTTTGAACATAACTTTTTTTACAATCATGTGGAAAAGTGTACAACTCTTTGCTTTATACATAAGACCAATCAAAGCACTGAACGTGCTGAGGGCCTGGGGGCTGCAGGAAGGTTTGAGAAGTAGGGAAAATGTGAAAGGAAATAACAATTACAGCTTATGTTTATATATTTATTGTTAAGAACTTGAAAGATCATATCAAAAATAGTTAATATTATGAAACTGCCAATTTGAAAACAGGAGGACCTTGTTGGCACTATATCGCTCACCTAGGTGCAAGAGCTCACAAGTATGCACATTTGAAACATAAAGAATCAAAGGAAAATTTGACAGCAGATTTAGGCAGAATATTTTTAAGTTTCTGCCTTATTAAATTGAGGTCAATGTTAAATCAACTTCCATCAAGTAGAAAAAAATCTCTAAACTATGTACTAGACAGGGAGAAAGTGTTTGATTAATGCAAACTCATCAAGACAATTATTCAGAAAAATATTCAAAATGAAACCTCCAGAGTGTTATCAAGATATTATCAATACAAACATTCTGACAAAGTTTTAAGATGCTGAAGCAAAAAATACGGCCTCCAGAGTATTAACAAGAATGTCCTTAAATTTGGCATAGTGACCTAGTTTTTAACCCTGCATGACCAATATTAGAACTTGGCCTAAATATCATTAAGATAAACATTCTGACCAAATTTTAAAAAAATGTGGTTTCTACAGTGTTGACAAGATTTTCCTCCAATTTGACTTAATGACCTAGTTTTTGAACAGACATGACTAATTTTCAAACTTGGCCTACATATCATCAAGACAAACATTCTGAAATAGTTTCAACATGCTCAAGTTAAAAATGCAGCATCCAGAGAGTTAACAAGATAACCCTTCAATTTGGCGTAATGATCTAGTTTCCGACCTAATATTACCACTAGTCTAACTTGTTCTCAATATAATTCACACAAAATTTGCTGCTGAAGCAAAAAATTGCGGCCTTTAGATTGTTAGCAAGATTTTCCTTCAATTTGGCCTAGTGACCTAGTTTTTGACCCGGCATGACCCATATTCGAACTTGGCCTAGAAATTATTAAGATCAACATTCTGACCTAATTTTAAACTGCTGAAGCAGAAAACGCGGCTTGTACAGTGTGAACGAGATTTTCTTTCAATTTGGTCTAGTGACCTACTTTTTTAACAGACCTGACCAATATTCGAACTTGTCCTACATATCATCAAGACAAACATTCTGATACAGTTTTAAGATACACAAGTTAAAAATGCAGCCTCCAGAGCGTTAACAAGATTTCCTTTAATTTTGCCAAGTGACCTAGTTTCTGACTTAATATGACTCATATTCGAACTTGACTTAGATAGCATTAAGACAAACATTCTTACGAGAAAGCTGTTGATACCTCCACAGCGTGTGCGGGCACCTGTACAGCGCGATCCGGACGCCCGGTTGAGAGAGAGGTTGGCGATTGCACTCTAACGCTACAGCTTAATTATTGGTGCATTGGTGGCTGAAGAGGAGAGGCATGGTCACATTCACTTCACTGCCACTCTCACTCTCTTGTGAGTTCTGCAATCTCATTCTCCTTCAGTCATCCCATCTTTTCTAGGGCATCTTGTAGTACTGTTATTCTGACACTTTTGTGATGAACTGTGTGTTAACTTGTTACCTTCTGTGAAGTGCTCGACTGGATGATCTGATGAATGAGGCGATGAGCAAGCTTTCATAACCTGCGAGCCACAGTGGGTGGTCGGCCAGACCCGGTCAATGTCTGCACGATTTCCGTCTGGATTGTCTAGGTAATCCACAATTTGGCCCGGCCGGCGCTCGCCCTATATGTGTGATGTCCGGTCGGACATCGGCCAGGCATCAGCCGATTAATGTGCGATGAGGTTTCAAGTTCGAGTTAAACGTAACTCGATGCCCGCGAGGAGTCTCGAAGGATTCCGGCCGAAAATGCCTAGACATCCGTCGCAAACTACTCGCAAACCTATCGCAAGGTAATTGTGACTGGGGTTAAAGTGATGGTATGCTACGGGTTTTTTAAATTCATAAATATGCCCGGTAAATCCGCCACTACATTTCTCACGCGACTTCTTTGTTCTTTTCCGCTCCACTTTGCGAATGTTAATAGTTAATAAGCTTCCATATTTGACCTCTCTGCGCATTAATTCCTAAAACATTTGTTAAACTTAAATACAGTTTAGATGAATCCATGTTCCAACTATTTTTCTCGCGCAATCTCACCCTAAAATGTGTTGTTCGGTGATAACAGCAATTGGCAGGCTGCTAACTTCGAAAAAATGGTTTACTACTATGACCAGAAATGTATATGGACAGCAAAGGGTAATGCATACTCTTCTCCCGTCTTAAGCATCCTTTAATCAGATCTGTAGGTTTCCGACATTCTCAGAGTTACAGTACCGTGGTGCTTAATTTCCTTGAATACGATGCTTTTCTGTATCTGGTTCTGTTGGTTTCAAAACAACCGCCATTACCAAGGGACATCACTCTATTTGTTGCCAATAACATAGAGGGGTAGCTACATGTACATACATGTACGTATACAATATATGCTTTTAGTATTACATCCAGTAGGGTCATAAAATTCCACGCCAGTGTGACTTTGTGTGTCACCGAAGGGAAGATGTTAAAAGACTTCTTTTCGCATAAGGCGAGTAATTGTAGTGGCACTCTGCCAATGACATACATGGTAAATCTACATGTTCATGCGTCAAGTTGTATACGATCAAGTTGTGTCATTAAGTTCAACAACAGTATGATTTGTGTGACACCGAAATGAAGATACTATAGGACACTGTTTTGCATAACTCGAATAGCTGGAGTGGCACTACGCTTATGACATAAATGGTGTAATCCACATGTTCATGCGTCAAGTTGTATACGATCAAGTCGTGTCATTAGTTCCACGACAGTATGCATTTGTGTGACACTGAAATGAGATACTATAGGACGCCGTTTTGAATAACTCGAATAGCTGGAGTGGCACTACGCCAATGACATAAATGGGTAAATCTACATGTGCATGCGTATACCTAAATATAACCATTAATATACAATCAAGAAAAATCAATAGTGTCACAACCCAACAGTGTGCCTTTGTGTGACACCGAAAGGAAGATGTACTAGGACTTCTTTGGCATAACGTAAATATCTGAAGTGGCACTGTGCCATGAAAAATGTTTATGAAGGGGGTAAAACTCCATTGACAAAACTATTGAATAATGTAAATCCTTTCTTTATAATATACCTAAATATAACCATTAGTATACAATCAAGAAAAATCATTAGTGTCACACCCACCAGTGTGCCTTTGTGTGACACCGACAGGAAGATGTACTAGGACTTCTTTGGCATAACGCAAATATCTGAAGTGGCACTGTGCCATGAAAATGTTTATGAAGGGGGTAAAAACTCCATTGACAAAACTATTGAATAATGGTAAATCCTTTCTTTATAACCCATTGTAAATTTTTCGTAAACGAAATTACTGTGACGTTAGCGCCGTAATAAGCTTGGTACCAATAATGTGCCACAGACAAGATCGACTAACGAATTAACTACTCGTGCTTTAC
>JASEVX010000012.1:18208472-18254773 GCA_031761405.1 Serripes groenlandicus
GCTTCAGAGTCCAAGAAAATGACAGGTCAATTTTGTGTCGTCTGCAAAATTGTTTGGATACAGTCAAACTGGTTGAAAATGCTAAAATGTCTGAAAATAGTGCATATATCTAAAGTTTCATCATCTCTATGAAAATTTGTCACAGTAAAACAAAATATGTAATGTTTTTTCTTATTTTACCTTTGCGAAAACCTATGTATTGCGCGAAAGCATAAAACTTGGCCGATTTAGCCGAAAAATCTAAATTTGGGTGGTATAGAAAAAATTAATTTTCTTTGATAATAACTACTTAATTGACCTAATATTTGCTTTGGTGATTTTATTTTATATCATTCTTTGTAAATAATTAGAGAAAACATATACTTAAGAACTTTTTTTTTTCTTAAGAGTTTTTGAGTGGAATATATCAAAAGTCAATGTTGTGTCAGCTGCACATATTGAAGCATTCTAGGGTACTTTACGGGGTGGGATTCAGTCAAATTGCTTGAAAAATGACGAAACTTGGTTCATGGAGTGTAATTTAGGCTCATGGAGGTAAGATTGTTCAAGTCTTTTTTGGTAGGAATCCGCTGTGGTCGAGTGGTTAGCGTCGGGGATTTCGAAACCGGGTCTCCCAGGTTCGATCCCAAGTCGCATCAATTCGGTCATGGTGGAGTGCTCTTGGGCACGGCACATTTTCTAGCCTAGTACTGGTTTGTTCACCCAGCCCAGGGATCATGAATAATTAAATTTAAATGCGCGCTAAATGACCTTAGCTGTCGATGCGCCGTAAAACAATATACATTCATTCATTCAGTATCCAGCCATTAGGAATTGTTTTGGTGTATTGTTACCTAAACACTTTATTTTTACACTTAATCCATTAAGGCGAATTGGGTGATATTGCATCTCATAGTTTGCCATTTGCACCTAGGTACTTCTTAAGGATCGCAACCTTTTCCTATATTTTAATTGCAGTTTAATGCAAGTACTGATGAGTCTGTATGTATACTAGACAAGGCAAAATTACACAAATAAGTAGACTGTGGTTCTGAGATACAGAAACAAGTCGAAATCGCTATGTATGAACAGGGTCAAATTTGATAACCATTAAAGCTAACTACCGAACTACATTGTGTATACATTACATTTATACTCAAACTAAAACTTATGAAGGTTTCCGATAATATACAAAATGTGAAAGTTGCATCATGAGCAGTGTTCGCCTGCAAAGAAAACCAAAGGCTACAATCTTAGCAAGAGCATCTGCAACAGACAAATTTTAAAAGCATTGTGACAAAAGGAGAAAATGATGATAAATAATCAATTTCTTCCTCATCAACTATAACTTCTCATTTCACAAAACAAATTTTCCTCATTCTTTGCCTATATCGTTAAACCTTTTTTCACATATAGACGCTTTCTGACCTCTCTGCAGCAGTCGATTTTACGAAAACATTGTGACAAAAGGAGACAAAAGGAGATATCGCTCAAAACGAGCAATATTCTCCTATATAGCCACAATGTTTTCAACTTTTTTCAGTAATTATACCTTCATTTTTTGCTGCAAATTTGTTGTATTTAAAACACTCACCCTGATTTGAGCAAGGGTTAAAAGTCGCCTAAATATTGGAAATCGACGACATTTTACATCCCTTTATTACGTGTACATTTTAACATAAATAAGAAGTTTTAATGAAATTACTAACATAACCCTCCGTTAATTCGTTATATTTTTATCACATCCAACGTTTTTCCACTCTTATTACAAAAACACAGAGTAGGCCTATCTTATAGTTAAAAAGTTGCCCCTTTTTGTCTCACAGTATGCAGAGGTCTATAAAGCTATATAAATTCCATTCGTTTGTCAAAACCATTATTCACTATATATCAAACTTAGGCTACCATATTATGATAATTACATGTTCCGTGAAAACGTTAACCCACAAACAATTTTCTACGAATGCTGATTTTAATATAGTCTATAGGTGCTACCTATTTACGACAAATCACTTAAAATTAAACAGCATACTTTGGCAATTACAGTTGATTTTTAAAAGTATTTGACTAGACGGGGGGGGGGGGGGGGGGGGGGGGTCACATTTCTGCTTAATTCTTTCCCTAATACAGAAGATTATTCCAGCCCTTTTCTGATGCCACCAGGTGACTACCCTTTTCACCCAGTCAATATGGCTTGAACGATTTTGTAGAGGGTCACCCAAAGAACATTTCTACCAAATTATCTTGGAATTCGAAGAAACGGATTCACAGGAGAACACTTTTTAACAATTTTTGCAATATCCAACTCATTCTGATACCGCAGCAAACCAATTGATAGGTAGAATGTAAATTCTTTGGATAATTTCTTCTTTTCAGCCCTTTTCTGATGTCACCGGGCGACTACCTTTATAAACCGGTCCATAAGGCTGGAACAAGTATTGTTGGGAGTCACATTTCTGCTTAATTCTTTCCTTAATACAGAAGATTATTCCAGCCCTTTTCTGATGCCACCAGGTGACTACCCTTTTCACCCAGTCAATATGGCTTGAACGTTTTTGTAGAGGGTCACCCAAAGAACATTTCTACCAAATTATCTTGGAATTCGAAGAAACGGATTCACAGGAGAACACTTTTTAACATTTTTCGCAATATCCAACCCATTCTGATACCGCAGCAAACAAATTTATAGGTAGAATATAAATTGTTGAACAATTTTTGATGAAGGTCACCAAAGTAACATTCATGTCAAGTTTGGTTAATATCGCATCAACAGTTTCAGAGAAGATTTGAGCGTTTGACGTACGCCGTACAGGAAGGGATCACAATGGAACACATTGAGCATTCGGCTTGAAATTTATGTTTAAACAAGAGGGCCATGATGGCCCTAGATCGCTCACTAGTATGATGCATTGTGATTTCTAATGCAAAAACATCAAGACAATTATTCTAAGATTCAAAATGCAACTTCCAGTGTTAATAAGACTTTCCATCATTTTGCCAAGTGACCTATTTTTTTATTTTTTTGACCTGATATGACCCATATTCAAACATGGACTAGATATCATCAAGACAATTATTCTGACAAAGTTTCATCTTGCTCAAAGTAGAAATGCGGTCTCCGGTGTTTTCACAACTTTTTCCTTCAATTTGATCTAATGAACTAGCTTTTGACTTGGCATGATCCATATTCGATCTCGACCTAAATATCATTAAGAGAAACATTCTGACAAAATTCGAAGATGCTTAAGCAAAATTCGGCTTTTACAGTGTTAACTCGATTTTCTTTCAATTTGGCCTAGTGACCTAGTTTTCAAAAAACATGACAAATATTTGAACTTGGGACTACATAGTATCAAGACAAACAATCTGCAAAAGGTTTCAACATGTTAAAGTTAAAATGTAGCATCCATAGTGTTAACAAGATTAACTTTCAATTTGGCCTAGTGACATGGTTTCTAACCCAATATGACCCATATTCCAACTTGTCCAAGATTTAATAGAGATACATGTTCTGATATACTTTCATTAAGATCTGATAAAAAACGTAGTCTGTAGAGTGATAACAAAGTAATAGTTTACGACGGAAGAACGCAGGACAAAATGTGATCACAATAGCTCACATTTAGCACTTCGTGCAGAGGTGAGCTAAAAAGTAAAATGTTGAATTAAAGCTCAAATCTTAACTTTAATTGTTGGTAGATGTTGTGAAAGAAAATATTTTACACACAAAGATTTGAAAAATAACCTATTATTTATGATACAATGACATAACAGAAGCATTTATAAACCCATTTTCACACACAAGGAATTTGAAGGAGTTTACTTTAAAATCATCATAGTCTTGAGTAAAGAATGGTAAATTTTAACGTAAGAAATTGCAATTCCGAGATTTAATGCAAATCTTAGTTGGAAAATAGTCATCATGAGAAATTTCTAAGTTTATTGCATTGGATACATCAGAAGTAGTCTGTAAGTGGTAGAGTATTAATCATTTTCTACATGTAGATGCTTTCTGCCTTCTCTGCCTAAGACAAATTTTGAAAAACATTGTGACAAAAGGACATATTGTTTATGATGAGCAATTTCCCCATTTTGTCACAATTTCTTTATTTTATCAAATAATTACACTTTCCTATTAAGACATTTTCCAAAATAAAACCAAAATGATTCCAAAATGGTTTGCTGCAGATTTGTTCCAGGTTGGAAAGGGTTAAGAAAACAGAAAGAACTATAAGATGTATGTACATGTATAATTAATAAAACTTAAACAAGAGGGCCATAATGGCCCTAGATCACCCACCTGAGTTATGCAATGAGATTTCTAATGCAAAACACATGCCAGTCTGAAACTGCTGCTATAAAATAATGCTGTTTCCAAAGAGTTTGAAACGATTTTCCTTCAATTTGGCACAGTGACCTAGTTTTAAAGTCAATATGACCTATATTTAAACTAGACCTAGATATCATTAAGACAAACATTCTGACAAAATTCTGAAGCTGATGAAGCAAAGAATGCGTCCTCTTAGAGTGTTAACAAGATTTTCCTTAAACATGTCATGACCTATATTTAAACTTGGCCTACACTATCATCAAGACAAACATTCTGACAGAGTTTCAATATTTTCAAGTTAAAAATGCAGCCTCCAGAATGTTAATAAGATTTTCCTTCAATTTTACCTGGTGACCTAGTTTTAGACCCATATTTGAACTTGACATAGATATCATTAGGACAAACTTTCTTAAACATGTTCAGGCTGCTCTAGAGTTTTAACAAGAGTTTCCATCAATTTGGCATAGTGATCTTGTTTTTGACTGGACATGACCCTTATTCACACTTGACCTACATATCAATAGGACAAACATTCTGAAAAGTTTCAATATTTTCAAGTTAAAAATGCAGACTCAAATGTTAACAAGACTTTACTTCAATTTGACCTAGTGACCTAGTTTTGACCAAACATGACCCATTTTTAAACTTGACATTATGGCAATATCACAAGCTGCTGAAGCAAACTTTAAGGCCTCTAGAGACTTAACAAGATTTTCCTTCAATTTGACGTAGTGATCTAGTTTTTGACCTGATATGGCCCAGTTTCGAAGTTGTCCAATATTTGATGGAGATAAATGTTCTGATAAACTTTCATGAATATCGGATGCAAAATACAGCCTGTAGCACGCACTTGTTGATGATGCACGACGGACGGACGACGGACAAAATGCGATCACAATAGCTCAGGTGATATAACAATCCTTTATTTTCTTATCGTCAGTTCAGAATACTTTTCTATTTTCAATTCCTTATTTGCAGATGACTTTTGAAGCATTGCTGGCTTAAACATTGCGAGGGAAAAAAATGCTTTAATTGAGCATTTTCTTTTCTTTTAGTGTATATTTACTCTATCTCAAAATTCAATTGCCTACAATATTTATATATAGCCCACATACAACACATCTGCAGCAATCGACTTTGAAAACATCTAGATAAAAAAACTGATAATCTCAATTAATTTAATAGAGATGAAAACATTGTGGCAAAATGAGAAATTGCCAATTTTGAGCAATTTTTCCTTTTTAAAAACTGTTTTCAAAATGTGTCTGCTGCAGAGGTCCACCCTTTACCACTAACAGACTTCTTCTGATGTAGCGTCTGTATTTGTCAAATGATTAACTAAGAAAGAGTCTTAAAAAAATAATTTACATATATAAAATTTACTATTAGGTAACAGATTAAATTAAAATACTCAAAACTTGTAAATGCTTTCCTGTGAAAGAGTAGGAGACAACTTCCTGAATAATTGTAGGGAAGGAGAAATTGTTCATATTAGAAAAAATCCTCCGTTGTCGTTGATGGATGTTGAACAGGTTTTTTTTTTATTCGATTCATTTAAATAGTTTTTACCTTAACATGTTCATATAATCTACAACAATCAAAACATCTATCGGAGCTACTATATAAATATGAATTTAAGTGATTACATGTTGATAGTACATTCACATTAGGGACTGATTCCTGTTTATCTTGAATTACTACTTACTCGCTGCGATATTCGCAAAACAGTTCCAAATATACATGGACTAATACAACGTTTATACTTCCTATATATAGAATTCCCTGAAGATCTATATTTGAGATTTTATCTGTAAACATGTTCAAAGACATAAGATTAACTTTTGACATGTTCATTGGTTTGTATGTAGTCAATCGTTTCAATCTTTGACCAAGGGAAATGGTTAATTTAACAGTTTTCAGAACTTTGATTGGATTTTCACAAGGCTGATTTTCTCATGGTTTTTAAACGGACATTCGTCTACATTGATATCGTATACAACTGCGATACGATGAATTTGTTTTCTTAGCAAAGGAAGTCAATGTAAATCTTGCTCGAACATTTATAAGGAAAATAAAAAGAAATGTTTTCATAATCCATTATAGTAATGCTATCTAATATGATAAGATATATACACCGTAACAAACGAGTTTAACTTCATACACATAGTTGAGACCAAAGCGTACACGATAGTGCATTGCTAGCAAAAAGAGTAATCTCTACATGGCGAGGGTAAGTAAATTCATCATCGTCAGATATTTGCATTATCTAACCATGAACATAAACACTGGGGCCCGACCATGCGTGAGATATCAACTTAATCAAAACACAATGGGAAGATGATCCCGAGTACTTTACGAAATATTGATTTAAAAAAGTGTATTACAAATGCTGTTGATAATGTTGTTGATAAGGCAACACTTATTGAATTGTATTCATAAGTATAAATCCTTTAACATGTCTGGTTATGGTAATTTTTATTTTGACTTCTTCAATTATTGGGTAGTAACTAGTTGTCCAAGATGTCGTTGTACCCGATACAATGTCGAGTCACAAAGGATAACAAATGAGAACACATTGAATGCACTGTCAAATGACAGAGGTCATGCGAGGGAGGGAGGGAGAAAGGTAGGCAGAGAGAGAGAGAGAAAGTGAGAGAGAGAGAGAGAGAGAGAGAGAGAGAGAGAGAGAGAGAGAGAGAGAGAGAAAGACAGACAGAGAGACATACATAGAGACAGAGAGACAGAGAGACAGAGAGACAGAGAGACAGAGACACAGAGAGACACACTTGTAACATTTGAGTTGTGAGAGAGTGAGGGGGAGAGAGAGAGAGAGAGAGAGAGAGAGAGAGAACGAGGGAGAGCGAGCGAGAGAGACGTTCAGATACAGACATACATACAGACATAGAGAGACACATAGAGAGAGAGAGAGAGAGAGAGAGAGAGAGAGAGAGAGAGAGAGAGAGAGAGAGAGAGAGAGAGAAGAGAAATACATAGAGACAGAGAGACAGAGGGAGGAAGAGAGAGAGAAGAGGCGGCCACATCGCATACATGAAGAATGAAAGACAATCCCAAATTACTTATAATTATGTTCTACGCAGTTCAATTCAAAAACACAGGTTTGACATATCTCCATCAATTTTGAAAGATCATAAGCAAAGGAAAATGCGCGTGACCATCCTCGTTTTTCTCAAATGGGATTCTCAGTGAAAACCCATTCGAATTCATATCTGCTTTTTTAGTAGATTTGCGATAACAAATTCTACTAAAGTTACAAGTTAAATTTTGAAGTCACGTGATGTAAATGACTCAGAACACCCACACAACTAGTGCAGAAATAGTGCAACCAATTCTAGACTGAATTACGAATGCATACATAAACAAATGTCAAATATGTAAAATAAATTACGGTTATTCTTGGTAACCAAATAAAATTCTTTGAATGTGTAATTATCATATTTAGGTGTAATAAAGCATAATGATATCACTACGACCCACCCCAAGTGTGTACGACCGCCTAAACAAATTACCCTTTGTAAATTGTAAACGTTTACAGTTTTCCACATTAACGCACGCCAGAATGACATTCACTAATAGTCCATTGGTCCGGTCTAGCTTCATCTATTTATAGAGCCAATTAAATTGGGATCCCAAAAATTACGACAATAGTTAAGAATAATTTCCGGTATGTTGACGTTGCTTTACCATAGGCAACTGATATTGAAATGTCCGACAAGTTGCGAATTCTTTTTTAAAAAATCGTTGCAAAAATCAATTTCAATTTGTAATTTTGTTTGTTCTCTGTATGTTTACGTATTATTAGTCTTATTTAAAGTAAAATAAATGGTTTGATTCAAGTATACACACGAATGCTAGCTTTATGTTTAGCCGATTCATTTGGCATCCCAAAATTTACGACAATAGTTTAGACCAATTTCCGGTATGTTTACATTGTTTTCTACCGTAGCAGCTGATAATTGAATCATGTAAAATAAATTTTCATTTCGGATTTTCTTCCGATAAAAAGGATGACAGCGGTAGTAATAATACAAGAAAACGAAAGGGAGAGTTCAAGAATATGTATTACTATATGCTGTTCTAACTTGGTATTAGAAACAAGTACTGTATAATTTATGTTTGTTTCCTCTAGATAAGGTCAGGTCTAGTGAACCCTTAAAGAAAGAGTAATATTCCTTCTGAAAAAGTAGATCTGTTTGTGATATTTGAATAGCATTTATTTCCACGTGCATAAGCATTTGCTGTAGACAACCTTTATAAGCATTGTGTCAAAAGGAGACTAAAAAGCAATATCTCCTTTTGCCACAAAGTTTTCTATGCTATTCTGAACTATTCGGAAAAATAAACATGAGATATCAACCCTTACACACATACAGACCCTTTGTGAGGCCTCTGCAGCAGACGACTTTTGGAAATATTGTGGCAAATGAAGAAATTGCGCAGTAAATCTATATTATACGAAGAATTTGCTGCGGCATCAGAAAGGCTGAAATTTGCCAATTTTTTTAAAAATATTCTACTTTGAATTAGCTTATCTAATACCAATATGATGTGATTTAATGTTATCATTTGATAACTCTCTACACATATAATCATATTGATTTGTTGTTAAACATGGCAATCAGGCGGTATAAGAAAAAAGGCAAAATGACAATTTTTTAAAACTACATTATTATGAAAGTGCTTGTCTGATTTCAAGATAATGTAGCAGTACCGTTCATTCAGTGACCCTCTACATGTTTTAAGTATTTATTGATAGGTTGAAAGTCGTAGAAACCAGGTTGCATCTAAAAACAGGGAAGGCGAACGTTTAGCTTCAAATAATATCTCATCCCTATCCACTGGATTCTTTTGGCGGTCCTTTTCTTAATTATGTTCAAAGATATGTGTAAACTCTTGTTTGTGCGGCATCTAAGAAAGGGAATAAGATGCCAAATATTAAACAATTATTGTCCGATTCCAGTTATTTAGTAGAAATGTTCCTTCAAAGACTTTCTACGAAAATTGTTCAAGCCGTAGCAGTTGGTTGAAAAAAAGAGGAGAAAAGGGCAAAATGACAACATTCTTAAACTCTATTCTTATTAAAGTGCTTGTCTTATTTGTTCTCTCGGTGACCCTCTTCATAACTATTTAAGCCAGGCTCCATCAGAAAAGGAATAAATTTGACTTTTAGCATAAAATGATATCTCATCATAATCCATTGAGAAATTTCAACAAAACTTCACATAAAGTTCCTTTGTTGGTCCTCTTTCAAATTTGTTTAAATATATAAATTATAAACACTATTTTTGATGCTGCGGCAGAAGGAATGTAGTAAAGGGATAATTTGTAAAAGTCTTCATCTCAGAATCCGCTTGTCAGATTCAAAGATAATTTAGTACAAATGTTCCTTGTTTGACCCTCTAAAATATTGGCATAAGCTGAATTGTTGAAAGACATGGCAACCAGACGGCATCAGAAAATGTGCAAAATGACAACACTTAATAGTTCCCTTTCTTTTCAAGTTTTTGTCTAATTTCAGGAAACATTTGTAATTTGTTCAAGCCATATTGATTGCTTTGACCAGATAGCTTCCATGCTGCACCATATTATGGACTAAATGAACTGTTAGCTTTAAACAAAATCCCCTCCCAAACCATTGGTCTGATATCAACCAAATTTCACGGGAATGATACTTTGGTGAACCTCTTACAAACTGTTCAAAGATTTAAAATCATAACAAATATTGATAAGTTTCATTTACAGTGTCTACTCCTAGCATTTTCATGCACACTCTTGATTAAATTTTCTCCGATATTAGTAGTTACACATAGGCCCTATAGCTATCACTCAGGTGATCGATTCAGGGCCAGGCTTGACAATGTTTTGGAGATGCAAACATTAATAGATTACATTAATAAAGTGCATACTCTGAATGAATCAGTTGGTTTAGTGCAGTCAATACGTAGGAAGACAATATACTGTCATGAATGTACCTGTTGGGATTTCTGTAGAGCTATTGGGTAAAATGATAACTAAACAATAATTATGTGGACCGAATGATATATGCGGTTCGGTTCGCTTAATCTTTACAAGACCAACAGGAATTTATGATCTTGGAACTATTTCATTCTGTCCTGATGCATCATCACGTGTTTGTCATGGTGGGGGCTTTGTTTTAGATAAATATTCATATATGCACTTCTGCATCTCCTCTTAACCGATCACAAATCTAGTTTTAGTACTTTGATTTATTTTTTTCCTGAGTGTTATATGTTATATATTGTTTGTTTTTTCGTATATTTTAGCTATTATAACTAGCTATAATGACAGAATAAAGAAAACGTATACAATTGTCTATATTTTCATTAATGAAATAATACAATTTACACATGAAATACAATTTATAAATAGCGCATGAATCACTTCTCACTACCACATTTTGAATTGACATCACTTTTCTTTTCAGTGAAGTATCATATCATTATTTGGTATCCTTTTGTAAGGTCGTCAAATACGTAATTTCAATCTGTCGATTTGTTATTTGTTCGTGACAATCTACATTATACGCTATTTGGGCCGGAAAAAAAGAATGGCTTATTATTTATCTATAATTTATCAAAAACCCATTAAAAACCTGTAATAAATATAGTCATATTACAAGAGTTTCTCCAGTGGAAATATCACTTTTTTGTATAATTCAGTGAAAATATAAATGGATCTTACACCGAAACAAATAACTATCCTCTTTATAATAATATAAAGTGTTGACAATAACATTTATCAAACTTTTAAATGGACTATCGCCAGTCGGTAATGAGAATATCAAATTTACCTTAAAGCAAAGAACTATCATGCATGTATAAGTAGATAGCTCAATGTATTCTACAATTGATGTTAAAAAGCATAACTTCGACAACATCCATATGTTTTTAATAATAATAATTTGTGTTTTCGGAAATTAACAATGTTGTATACAAATTACTAATAGGCTCCTCAAGTTCATTGTTAGATAAAAAGCTATGACAAGTACAATGTGACAATCTCGGGAGTAAGGCCATTTTCCCTGAAAATAAGACCATGGTGTTTTTAAAACGAAAACAAAGCGTTCTAAATAGCAATGTTATATTGAACACAAATAAAGATAAATCAGAAATATCTTTGGTTTGCTTCTGTCCGTCATACTGATGTTACGCAAAATTGTGTAATAATTTTTTCAAAATCTTCTGCTGCTGTTGCGTCAAAATGCTACTGCATAATAGAAAAGTTTTAGAAATTAAGGCATATTTAAACATTAAATATACGATCCACAATACGAATAAAACAACACCAAAAAAACCAATTATCATCTATATAAAAACGTTTATTTTTGATAGTGATAATAAGTCATTGAATTATCAAATTTAGTTTAAAGCCAATAAAACAAAAAGGATATATTCAAATACGCAATTTATCTAATTAGAATAACATTCAAAACTTTAACGACAACCAAATATTTCTATATATAAATATATTCCGTATTCTAACTTAAACAAAAGCGTATGAACATTATCAATATTGTGCCGTAATTTCAAATGATGTTCTTAAAATAAATAATTTGAGAGAGTGCAATAGGATTACCTTTGGTAATAAGGGTATTTCACTTATGAGACCAGGTAAAAAGGAAGTTTTAAAAGCAATGTTTTACTGTACATACAATGATAAAAAAAGAAATATCTTACTTTGAGTTGCTTCAACCCGCAATACTGATGTAATGAGAATACATTGAAGATAGCTCCGAAACTGATAAGCGGATTTTAGAGTTGTAAATCGAAAAGAGATTCACTAGTTTTACATTAACAAACAAGAGGCCCATGAGGGCATATGCTCTACTAGTACTGGGATTGGGACAACAAAGGAAAGATGAATAATTATCAGATACTAATGGAGCCTCTTTTGTGATCACAAGGTCTATTATAAGAATTCCGACAATTCCAAGGACCGTAATCCAGTCTTGCATGGGCGGATCTGGCTTGTTTGCGAAAGGAACCGAGCTGTCATGTAGACTTTATCGTGTTCACAAGCTCTATTATAGCAATCGAAACTGTAGACTTTATCGCGTTCACAAGCTCTATTATAGCAATTTTGACAATTTCAAGGGCCATAGTCCAGTCTTGCATAGGCGGATCTAGCTGATTTGCGAAAGGCACCAAACTCTCATGGATAACTAACAACTGTGTAATTTTGGTGATGATCAGATACTAAATGGAGGCTCTTTTGTGTTCACAAGCTCTATTATAAGAATTTCGACAATTCCAAGGACCATAATCCAGTCTTGCATGGGAGGATCTCGCTGGATTGCGAAAGGAACCAAGCTCTCAGAAATATCTAACTACTGTATAAGTTTGATTGAGATACAATCAAAACTGAAGACTTTATCGCGTTCACAAGCTCTATTATAGCAATTCTGACAATTTCAAGGGCCATAATCCAGTCTTGCATAGCCGGATCTAGCTTGATTGCAAAAGGAACCAAGCTCTCATAGATACCTAACTACTGTGTAAGTATGGTGAAGATCAGATAGTAAATGGAGCCTCTATTGCGTTCACAAGCTCTATTATTTTGACAGGTCCAAGGGCCATAATCCATTCTTGCATGGGTGGATCTGGCTGGTTTGCGAAAGGAACCGAGCTCTCATGGATATCTAACTACTTTATACGAAAAAAATACATAAATGGGGTTTTTCGTTCATAGGTAACATGTGTGAGATTTTGGGTATTTATAAAATGAGACGAAAAGCACGGGTTGAAAATGATTGTCGTCTATTTAATCATTTTTTTAAAAATCGATATTTAAGATCATTAAAGTGCTGTTATGTGGGAATTAACATTTGAACGAAAAGTTAAAAATGAATGGAACTCTGTAAGAAATATGATATCCCGTTCGTCAAAAAACGGCTTCATTAGCCTTCTACGCCTAAACCTAAATTTTGACTGTATCGTAGCCAAAGAAGGACGTGACGTCATTTCCGTAACACTTCATCTTGGCGTAACGTCAATGGAGCGACGTCGTTTCCCGCATAAAAAGTGGTATCAACATGAAAGACTCCAAATTCAGTTGATTCACTATTCTAACCCATCTGTCTCAAAAATATATTTGATAATTTTTTGCAAGTTACCAACAATAGGTCGTTTTGATGAAAGGTACAAAGACTTCAGGATGTATGGCTTACTTGATAAATCACCTGTGGGTTTTAGATCGAGATCTTCGTCATTGCTTTTCTTTTGTCATTTCCACATAACACATAACAGTTTGAAAACCTGTTGTATTGTAAAGTATATCTTTGAACAGTACCACAGAAAGGCAAACCGTATGTCATTTTAGCCAGTGAAGACCCTTATCTGTGCAGTTCGCTATTTGTC
The DNA here is from genome assembly GCA_031761405.1 of Serripes groenlandicus. Lineage (NCBI taxonomy): Eukaryota > Metazoa > Mollusca > Bivalvia > Cardiida > Cardiidae > Serripes > Serripes groenlandicus. The sequence goes on from JASEVX010000012.1 coordinate 18,222,177, forward strand.
TGCACTGATCGTCAATCAGTCGGAGAGAAATATCAAAAGGAATCCTGACAAACATTGACAAGTTGGATCAGATCGTTTTGATGCGCAGCCATATATTTATTTTCACCTGCCACATAACGGCTAACGCTAGCTTTCCTGGTACATGGCGTTTTCTTTAGTGATCTTATAAGTGGGCTTTACCTCTTATCCTATTCGTTTAGCAATTGTTTTTATGTCGATATAACAAGTTCAAGCTCAAGTCCAATTTCGTTTATTTGCACTTATCAATATAAGTTGGCTTGTTAATTAAAGACTGGATAGTTGATGGTTTAAATATCGAAACAATTGATAAATCTTGTTATGGTATTTCATTTAAATCGAAGCGTAATGATCATAGCTTTTTAGTATTTACATGTTATCTGCCGCCGGAGGGTTCTTCACGTGGGAGAGACGCTCAGAGCTTCTACGCACATGTATTAGCAGAGATTTATGTTAATCATGACATTGACAATATTTTCGTATTTGCTGATTTTAACTCTCGAGTAGGTTCTATGAAAGAGATATCACCGGAAGTAGATAATATGCTCAACCGTGAGATACTCGATACATCGATTAACCAACATGGACACGCGTTAATTGAGTTTCTGAACGATGCCAAATGTTGTATGTTAAATGGACGATTTGATCCAGCATTGAACAATTACACTTTCATTCATGTTCGTGGTAAATCAGATGAAGACTATATTATGTGTTCCCCAGGATGTATTTTCGAAATATAATTATTTTAAAGTAATTAAATCGCAAGATATCGTCGATCAGTTTAAACTTCATAATATATTGGGAAACAGAAGTAAATTACTAGATCATGCATTTATAATGACTCAACTTAGTTCGAACGTGTGTAACAATTTGAGCACGGGCCAAGGCTCCTCGGTAACTGTAAATACAATTAAATATAAGCTAAATCGTATTCCGAACAATCTTTTTCAATCGGACATCAGTAAAACAGCAATTTTACAAATAAGTACAATCTGAAATAGACGGTATATATGACAATATGTTCTCTGTAATTTTACAGGAAATGAAAAATCAAATCCCACAATACAGTCCTGTACGCAGCACGCGTAAACGTTATAAACATTGTAAACCCTACTGGAACGACGAGCTTGCTACTTTATGGAATGATATGCGCTTAAAAGAACGTGCGTTTCTTAGATGTAAACAAGGGAGACTAATCGTACAACACTTACGTTATGAATTTACAATGGCTAGGGCCAAATTCGATAAGAGACTACGGCAATATGAGAGAATGTATACGTATCGATGGCAAATGATATTGAGACGATGTCAACAAATAACCCGAACGATTTTTGGAAAAAGGTAAAAGAACTTGGTCTACGCAAATCACAGTCAATTCCTATGGAGATTGTAAACGAAAAATGGAAATGCGATTTTGAAAACTTAAACAATACCAACGAATCTGAGGATTTTGATGACGCTTTCTATAAGCAATTAATTGGCCATAAAACTGTTTTAGAAAACAATATAAACGACCCATTATATAACTCGAACTCTGCTTTAAATAAGAATATTTCATTGGACGAAGTTGCGTCCGTTATAATGAACTCCAAAAATATGTCGGCTGTAGGTATAGACACGATCCCATATGATGTTTTTAAATTTCCACCTGTTATCGCCGTCATTCATCAACTGATCCAGTAAGTTTTTGATACGAGTATTATTCCGTCAACGTGGCGTAAGGCAGTCATATTTCCATTACATAAAGACCCGACGTCTGATAAACGTGTGCAGTTACATAATAAAGGAATAAGTTTATTATCCTGTATTTCAAAGCTGTATAGTATTTTTCTCAATGTCGATAACTAAATTTGTTGTAAATGAATATGTTTTTAAGAAGTAAACTAGTTATCTTATATGTTCGGTTTTGCTTTTTTATACTTTACCGTTCAGTAATAATAATAAATTGAAAATTTGGATAGTAGACTTTATGTAGATAAATATCGACCTTAAATAAAGGGTCGTTTTGATTAACTTTATTGGGAAATATAGGACATACATATGCTTTGTGAATTAAAGGCATGAGAAAGCCAGGCAAAACGTAATTTATTATTATTTGAATAGTTAATGGTTATAATAACTATGATTATATCAATAATTTAAGTATGATTATATCTAGAATTTGCACTAAATGTGACATAAAAGCGACTAAAGTGGAGTGTCCTTGAACAAGGTACTTGTCATGGCTGTGTATTGGTTGTTTACCCAGTGATCACGTATAAGTGGAGTGTAGCTTAGTAAGTAATTGTTGTTCACCCATTGATCAGTTATAAGTGTTTTTCCGCCGTATACAAAATGAAATAAATTGAAAACGACGCAAACCCCAGACGGAACAATACAAATGATAATTGACACTCCCACGCAAACCCCAAACGGAACAATAAAAATGAAAATTGACACTCCCACGCAAACCCTTTAGTGCAATCTAAATAGTTTTACCGGATGTGAATCAATATTCATCTTGCACTCTGCAATGTGAATGGTTACCATGTTAAAAAGTTTCATTAGATTATCTTGAATATGAAAGAGCCGTTTGTTTCATAATATCCGTATTTTGCTTTAAAAAAATCATAGCATAATTCCTATTGATTTGTCTAATATCAAGGAGAAAACAACTGTATAAAGCGTTAACGGATTCCATTTATTTTTGCCAAGTTTAATTAAAATTTCTTAAATGATCGGTGATTTTAAAAAATAAACATTGACGTAATTATTACATGTGTGGAAAAAAAACCTGCCTTAATATCCATGGTATAGGGTACAAATGGATTTTCCTTTACAAAAGTTTCTTGAAACCTAATATGGCTAATTGGTGAACAGTGCAGAGCCAAATAAGACTATGCGAATGCGCTGGCTAATCTGGTTCAACATTGGTAGCACATGATAAACGGTTTGCGTTCACAAAGCGGCGCTCAAATAATGATAATGTAGCTCGCTCCGGAGACTGATTAGTACATTTTAAATCACCTGTTACTTATACAAAATCCTATTACTTATTCATTACTTATTCTCTAGAAAAGAAGCTATTGCTGTCACAAATTTCCTTAAAAAAGCATACGTTTGTGTTGACAACAACAATTGTGAGAATGTTGTTGTTGTAAATGATGAAAGTGAGCTATCGGTACATATTAAATCACTTGTTACTTATTCAGAAACCTATTACTTATTCGGCCGTTCCCTGTTCCTTGTTCTTTTATTCCTCATTCAAATGTGAAGTTGGCTACTTGTTCCTTGTTCCTTATTCAAATGTGAAACTGGTTATATGTTCCTTGTTCCTTATTCATTACTTATTTAGATTTGATATAAGGTACTGCATATGTTTATGTTGCCATCAACAATATTGTTGTTGTTTTTGTAGATGATAAGAGAGACCCATTGGTGAATTTTAAATCACCTGCTATTTATTCAAAAGCCGGTTTGATATTCGGCCTATCACAAATACCATTCGAATTGCATATGTTGATGTTGATAACCACACTTTTGATATTTGTGTTGTTGTAGATGCTGACGGAGACGCATTAACATATTAAATCACCTGTTACTTATTCAAACACCTGTTAATTATTCATTATTTATTCCCATTGGTACATTTTAAATCACCTGTTACTTATTCAAACATTGGTCTACATTTGTATATATATCAAATACAGTGTTATTCGAAAGCCGAAGCACGATGTTTAAATACTTAAAAAGTTGAAAGGAAAGAGTCTTGAAACAGAAAAACAGTGTACATTCAGTCAAAGGTTGTGTGGTTCATGTTAGTCATAATGAAATTAAATGAGAATTAATCCAATAAATGGATCATAGACAGAAATTTAAAAAAACAAACAAATATTGTTAAGCATCTAAAAAAAAAAGACAACACAGACCGATGTTTATATCAGTGAATCAATTATAAACATGTATACGATAGTATTCATACATTAAATGCCTGGCAAAATAGAGGTAAACAAATCAGCTTTTATCTTAAGTAAAAAAATGATTGGTACTTTTAATAAGAGGAACACTAAAACAAGCGTACTCTTAACTTTCACTTTACTTATAATTTAACGGTGTAATTTTTTAATGTCTGACTGTCAAACGAGCGAGACTGGGCTGAAGTCTGATCTGTCTTGGTCAAGCTCCGTGGGGCGGAGCTCAAATCATTCATCTTCTATCTTTATTTCAGCATTCACTTGTCAATAGAATTGGCGATTTGAATATTCATATTATTCACGTTAATTATGATTGCATTGTATCGTGACAGTATATCGATTCATTTTACATCGTAAAAATGCACTCGAACTGTAATTTGCATTTTGAAGAATAGCACATAACTGTGCGCTTTATTTGTATGGCACTTTACGTCGCTTCGGACAATTTCGCTTTTATAATTTATAACTGTGTTTCCTTGGTAGGGTGCCAGTTCTACTGGTCCGTTAATCATAACACTAACGAATCAGTCGTTTTGGAAACGCATGAGAGTCAAAAAGGGAAAGCCATTATAACTATTTTAAAAGTTATTGGTATGACCCGGCCGGGGATCGAACCCTAGATCTCCAGCACACGAGGCTTAAGCTCTAACACTACTCAAAGGAGGCGGGCGATCAAAACTATTCGTAAATATTTTCAAACAATAGTCTATGCAAATTGTATTAAGACGCGGTACATGTTGAGTTCTGCACAGTCTAATTATGTTCGAGCCTCCTTATTCAACCAGTAATCGATTGATTTGCCGGATATAATGCCGTTTTCATCAGTATGTCAGGTACAATACGGCGAACAGTTTGACTACTTACGTGGTTCCTTGCTTCATCACCGCGTGAAGTGCGTTCAGTACAAGTTTACGTTAGCTTACGTTAGCCATTAATGATTTACAGCTGTAATTTAATTGATGGACTGGCTACGAACATTTTAGAATTACAGTCATCTTTAAACGGGTTGCATTGTTATGGATTTTATTTTGGCCAATTGGAAGAAGACGAATGACTTTGGTCCCAGTGGCCTTTATTCCATAACTGAAGTGAGTAGCCTTACCAGGACTCAATTTATTGACCTCTGGGTAAACACTGACCGTCGTCACTTCCTTGTCCAGATGAGATTGTTTCTAAAAACCAACTTCCTCAACGACAGGCGAATTTACACATTTGGCAAAATGGATTCCTTGACAAGAGTTAAACGCTGACTTCGGCGACCAGTTCATCTAAAATGTTTGTTTCATTGATTTCTCGTAGTCAGGGGTGTTAGGAATGTTTTTGGTTCAGATTCTTCCAAAAGTACTAAATTTTCGCGCAGAGGTCACCCATGCCATACTTTTTCAATTGTTGATGGACGCCACCATCCGGGTTAGATGTAAATCTCAGTTAAAAAACTAAAAGGGCTAGACTAAAAAATAATACCACATTTCAAGGGGTTTTAGGGTCGGGGAATCCAATTATGATGTTATTTCAATTATCTGGGGTCAAGTTTACCCTTCAAGGTCAGTAAAATATCAATAAAGATTATTCAGGAACAATTTTAATTGAAATAATTTGGAAACATTTGCAGTGACAAAATGCTAAATGCTGCTTTGTGCATATAAATGTTCAATATACAATACAGGATTACTAATGATTACTATTACTATCTATACGTTCTGGCTTGAAATCAATGATTTCAGCAACAAGTCTTACTGGTCATTACCACCGTCATTAACACTTTCGCATTTGCAGAGGGCAGTGCACCGTACACCGGCGCGGTTGCATTTGCACCTTCTTGTGCATGCCTTGAGGTGGCAACATTGCTAGGGAATGGCCCATGAAACTCATGAGTCGCTGAGAGTTGTCCATAGTAGCTGCCATGTACTGTTGCTATCTTTGTGCCAGCCCCACTCAGTAATGTCAGGAATTTCCTGCTGGATGGAGGTTGACTGACGCCAGTAGAAACTGGCCTGTTGTAGCGCTTGCTTTACATGCTTTAACATTGTGGCTTGGGTAGGTGGGATGTTTTCCAGCTACCAGTGGTGAAGAGTTGATGTCCAGCCGCATTGACAACAGTTGTACTACACCCCCAGCTGTACATGACTGTGACAAAGCGTTCTAGGCGCTGCATATGCACAGACTCAATACTGAAGAGGTCAGGGTCATGCGTTAGAGCCACTAGTGTGTCGGTGAGATCCAGTATGCTTGTTCATGCCGTATTCTTGCCACATCCAAGAAACTGTGAAGATGGCTTCTTTGGCAGCGGCCAGTGGGTACATTGAGGCACTTAAGAATGTCTAATTTTGTCCCAGATCGCAGCAACCCTCAATACGCAAGGCTCAAAGGCTCTCTCTGATTTTCGAATCGAAAGAAGTGTGTCATGTCGGCGTCGGGATATGACTGGAGTCAGAGGAAACGTTGTGTGATTAACATCATATTCTGTCCTTTGTACCTTTTGTCTTGGGGTCAGGTCGGTTGGCGGAGATTAGCATGTTATTCCGTTTGATTGTATCAGATACTGGCATTGAAGCCTTTTCCATGACATATGCTGCATACAGGGTTCGGCAATGATGGGTCATTAAAGGCCTTAAACTTCTCAATTAAGCGCATGCAGTCATGTTTGGCCAGCATAAAGAAAGTAAGGGCTTCCGGCTACTCATAAAGTCCAACAGCTCCACCATGTGTCCGGAGGCTTTTGTTGGTTTGTTCATGGACTGCGTTGGTCCTTTCTCACGAGGCTGAACTTTCTAGCTGATTTCTGCACAATTGAGCAGGTAAAGGGACATGAGAGACACTTGATGGGCGTACCGTGTGCGCTTGATGTGATGCTCATTGATTGCAGACTGTGCGCAACCAGGTGTCAGGATCTCACAGTGAGAAAACACGGTGGCCCACCCAGAGTCAATCAGCTCTTTCCTTCAATGTGCAGTGCGCCCATCATAGCTATCAGCTTGTCTCCTGCCAAAGTGTGACGGTATTGCCAATGCATAAGTTTGATGAAAGCATACAGCGGCTGATCTGTCATCCTCTGCCAGCGTGCCTTGCTTCAGCACCCTGGTGACGTGTGCCATCCAAGCCTCCTCATTGACATGTGCACCTCGCACATCAAGGGGTGTTCTTACTTCGCTGTTTCCGAGTCTGGGTGCAAAGACATCTGTTTGTGTGATTTCGACTTGGGGCTGGATCATGTAAGCAGCTGGTAGCTTTCGAGTTGATGTGTCGGAGGTGTCAAGTTTGATTGGAGCCCGCTTCACTCCATGATTCCCGTGAGAGATATGATTAGTCATGATTCTAGCGCTTTCAGTTGTTTACCTGCAAATAACATCTAATTCGGATGGCGGCCATATTGTATTTATGCCAAATTGGCGGCCCCAGGGGCGCCACTCTTGATGCCCATCACAAATGTAAAAAGTATGGTATGGGCGACCTCTAGACCCTAGACCAAATTTGGTGCTTTTGGAAGAAGCTGAACCAAACAGCCCCTATAATGCCCTAAAACCCCTGACTATCGATACTTCCCAGGCAACTGACTACCTTTCCACGTTAACTATTTAGCCCATTGTTGGAAGATGAATGACGCTGGTCGCAATGATTTTGTGGCAATCCTGGCATAAAATGTTTGGTCAAGACGGGGTTTGAATTCATGAGCTTTTGTTTGGTAATTACAGGGCTATTAACAAAGGAGAAATCCCTCACTATGACTAGTTTATCTTTTTTCCCAAAATGAATCTTTATTGTTTTCTGTAATGTGTATTAAACTGTTACAATGACGTCATTTAGCGTTACGGAAGAAACATCAACAATAACAAATTTTTTTTTCGCGAAAAAGGCCGTTTTTGTTCGGGCGCAACCACCAAGAGAGAGAAAATCGGCACTGGCCATTTCAAGAAAAAAGGTTTACAAACGAGGTAGGTTAAATATTTAAGAAACTATTTGTTTTAGTTTTCAGAATCATAATTGTTAATATTGAAACAATGGACCAATTAACAATGAATTGAATATTTCAACGGGCAATCCCTAAAATGTTGTCAAACGGGTGAACACTTATCCATGTAAGATTAGATGTCTTGGAAATCTCTGTCTATCATTTAACTGTTTTGTGTTTCTTATTCAGTTTATGACTAAGAGGCATCTGTCGCATTGAAACTGTACATAGTATGATCAAATGCAAGGCAGTGCTTAACTAAATTTATACAGGTTTATATTAAACTGATAATTTGAAAACTATAAAAACTAGATCTACAATGATTATCTGATGTTAGGGAAACACTAAAAAAAATACATTAGGCCGTCATATATTTCGTTACTGACTTGATCAAGTTGATGTGTAAAGGGTTGTTTATATAAAAAAAATTAACATAACATAATTAAATTCTAATATATTTGTATTCAATTATTGTAAGAAATATTGTTATAGCCAGTGGCATGTCATTAGTAAATATTTTGGACTACCAGAACTGAATTATAGTCATAAATTTGCTTCATACAAAAAAAGTCATAGCTGACCAATTTTTGAATTGAAAACTTGTGATTATCATAAGCTATACATTTCATGTTTATCTCTTTAATATGTTTTCAAAAGTTGTCTGTTGTTAAAATCATTAGATGCATTGAATGTCATCTGCATTAAACTGGCGAAAAGGGTTATATGATACCCCTAATTGGATTTAAAATACTGTGTTTATTATGTAAATTATCTATGTGCAGTATTGATTAGCGATTCTTTGATTGTTCAAACTGGTGTTTATTGTGACAGTAGTGTATAGTGACAGTAGTGTATAATCAGAGCAATCATATCACCACAACACTGTCACTAGTAAACCACATGGCCCATATTGGTATGTATTGATTTCAATGCCCTTCCCTTAATTCCCTTATTGATTTAATACCTTTTACGCATAGAGTCTAAACCCTTTTCTCCATACAGTAAATTTGCAAAATCCCAATAAATGAAAGTTTTATCATTAATAAGAGTTGAAAAGAGTGTGGCAAAAGGTGAAATTGCTCAGTATGAGCAGTTTCTCCGGTTGTCCGGTAAATTCAAAAGATGTCTGCTGCAGATGCATCAAAATGTGTCTGCAATTGGGAAAGGATTACACTTTTTTCTGTTGAATAATTTTCAGTCATCTGCTTAAAAAGGTCTGTCCCAAAAAATGTCAAAGGTGGACAACTAGAATTAAAATGTTAACATAGAGATAGTTGAAAACATTGTCAGAAAATGTTAAACTGCTTATCATCTTTTTAATAGTTGTCTACTGCAAATCATGAACATCGGTATTCACAATTCGGACATATACACTTTGTATGAACAGGCCCCGATTCCACCAACGTTTACTTAACTTAAAAACTTAAATAAAGTGTTTCGACTTAACTAAGTTTTTTTAAGCGAATTTTTCCATTCTAGAGGATGTCACACTCATTCGTCAGTTATAACGAATTATGAAGGCCTGTTTGGAAGTTTTACGGGAAGCTCGAGTTTTTAAAAAAAAAAAATTGTATTATTATACCTCACGTGACTTTGAAATGTTAAATTCTCATATACTCATCATGGGCATTTTCTTACTGTCTCATGCTAACAGAACGCTTTTGACCGGTTAACAGTATACTGTTACATGGTACGCGCGTTAAACTGTTGGTCATGCACCTGCATGACGTCATTTCAAACAATAACGTCACCTTTTAGACGCACGTGCCATGTAACAGTATACTGTTAACCGGTATATTCATATGTGTGTGTAACATTGTAGTAGATCAACCCATGTTCACCTACCCTACAAAGGTACAGAATACATTGAATAAACGTGTAATTTTGTTCGGTATAATAAAATAAATATTGCATGGCTTCCAATGTGACAGTACATACTATTGTCAACATTCGGGTAAATACTGTTAACCGTGGCTTCACACTGTCACACTAGAAGCCATGCAATATTTATATACTGACTCACTGTTAATATTATTTGATGGTTAACTTAATGCAGGCTTACTTTTAAAGCCGATCATACTGGATCATTCTAAAAAATAAAGAAGCTGTTATTGAAAAGTGTATATATGTAAATAGTTTACATTGTGAATAACTGCAACAAAAACAACACCAATGAGTAAACAATTTGATACAATTCTAATTAATTGATGAATAATGATAGCTTAACATTGGTTCTAAGAAACACCCCGAAACACTCTCATAAAAGAAAATGTATGTCTATTCTAAAAAGCATTGTACATACAATTTACTATGTTTATCATGTGTTCATGCTATGTGAGTTGTTATCTTGAACAAATTGCTTTTATTTACAGTGTGTCTGTTAGTGAAAGGACCCTGGATGGGATTGAGAAAAAGTTTAATAACATAAAGCAGTCAGGTAAAAAAAATATTTTGAAGATCACTCTCCTTTATTAACCTTTTCCCACATACAACGAATCTGCAGCAGACTAGTTTGAAAACTCCCTTTAAATGAAAGTACAATAATTGAATAGATGTGAAAACATGGTGACAAAAGGGGAAATTGTTTGTCTGAGCAATTTCTTGATTTCTTCTTTTGACTCTATGTTTTCAAAAAGCTGTCTGCTGCTGAGGCGTCAGAAAGCATCACATTGACCAAAAATGTTAAATACTATATCTTTTACATGGATAATTTCGTCCATGTGTAAAAAATCTCTATAGGAAGAAATGGCTGGTTTACATTATCACATGAATTTCTTCTCCCAATTTGCATATTTCTATGGTAATTGAATCAACACAAGAATCAATTTTTTCTTAATCTAACTGCAAAAAGATAATTGATTTATGTATTGGTATCTATCAGTTTCATTTTTGAATGTACATGTAACATTTTATCAAAACTAAGCCATACAATTACATGTTTATTACTTTAATCTCAGCAAAAGGAAAGCGTAACGCAAAACGACATCCACCCACTGGAGGAGGTCGACAACCAGTGTACTCACCGGCAGAGGATATGTGAGTTAATACCTTAGAGGAGCGAAAAAAAACTACCATACATGGTGTGTTTGACGGGGTAGATGTAAATGGTAAGCAGTTACTTTAATAATATTAACTTTTTATAGATATAGATATAATCTTAATTTAGTAATGTAAACTTTATATAGTTTCTATTTGTTTACACAAAAATAGACATACAAACAGAATACATACAACAATGATAACATCGTATTTACACCATTATTTAAACCTTTTCCAATTGCAGTGCAGCAGACGACTTTCGAAAAATGAAGAAATTGCTCATGATGAGTAATACTTTCAACTCTGTTCACTAACCCTTTACCACATAATGATGCTTTCTGAAGAAATTGCCCATGATGAGCTAAATATTTAAAACTCTAACCACTAACCCTTTACCACATAATGATGCTTTCTGATGATTATGCAGCAGATGAATTTTGAAAAGATTGTGAGAAATGTAGACATTTCTTAATATGCCACAACAGTTTCATTCAATAATTGTTCCTTGCTTTATATAGAGAGCTTCCTTACTTTTTGAATAAATGTTTTCAAAATTTTCTGCTGCAAATATGTTGTATGTAGGAAAGGGTTAATTAAATTTTCACTTGAAGATATTTACTCCTTTCGTACATATAACAAATCTGTGGCAGACATATTTGATAACAGCAGGGCAAAAATATAGAAAATCTTACCAAATGAAAGCGTAATAATTTAGTAAATTTGAAAATATTGTGGCAAAAGAAAAAAAAATGTATGTAAGAGAGAGGGATAAAAAGTTGTTTTTAGGCATTTGGATTAAACATGAGAGTACACTTAAACTGAGGTATGATGGCATCGGACTATCATGTGATCTGAACATATGTATCATTAGTATCAAACTATCAATGTTCAAAAGGTATGCCATTGCCAATAATTTCAACATATTATGATGTAACAATAAGACCCAATGTTATTGTTTTTTACAGGATACACGTTCAGTATAGAACATCAAGACATTCCTGTCATACTTGACATGCCGGAGATATTGCATTTAGCAACGGAGATATTGCCTTTAGCAACGAATTCATGAAACGTCATTAGTGAAACAATAAATTCTCGGGAAGTTAGAAGGAAAAGAAAGAAAATATCTGAAGATAAAGATACCTTAGAATTTGACATATTCAGAATGGAAAAGGAAAAACTCGCTTTAGAGACCGAGTACATGAGACGAAAGTTGTCATGTTTAGAACAGAGGAAGTTTCTCTGGAGATTGAAGGAAAAAATTTATAAGAAATATCTCTCTTCACCAGAAGACTGACTCTGTTTTAATCATGAAACCCAATTAAAATTGTCACAAAAAAAATAGGTGTTCGTTTTGTAGTAAAACAATAGTGAACCATCAAAGTGATTATCTTAATCAATTTAATGGTTGGCTATTGCTTAAAAATCTTGAAAAAATAAACATATCATTTTTTTTTATGAGCGTTTTCAATAGTCCTTTCGTTTTGTAGTAAAACAATAGTGAACCATCAAAGCAATTATCTTAATCAATTTAATGGCTGGCTATTGCTTGAAAATCTTGAAAAATAAACATATAATTTTTTTTGTGACAGTTTTCAATAGTCCATTTGTATTGAATCTTTATCTTCAGATGCTTTCTTCCTTGATTTTTGACTTCTATACTTTGATAATTGTTCTTTCATTTATAGAGATTTTTTCTATTTTTGTTCTAAATGTTTTCAAAGTCGTCAGTTGCAGATTTGTTGTCCAATACGGATTTATAAGAATTTGTCTGCAAGTGAGAAATGGTTAATCAATCATTTAACTGATATTTTTGTCTTACAAGGTTGTTAAGGGATAGTGATCATCAAATTAATTATCTCATATATTGTGCAGGGGCATTCAGCATAAGTGGGAAATGCTACAGATCATGCTACAATACCCTTGTCCATTTGTACAGGTTTTTAATTAATTTAATGATTCACTATCAATTGACAACCTTGCAAGATGAACACCTCATTTTATGTGACAGCTTTAATTAGTCCATTTCTATAGTATGGATTCTTTATCCTCAGATGTTCTCTTCATTGATTTTGACTTTTAACCCTTTCCCTCATATAGACACTTTGTGACACCTCTGCAACAGACAGCTTTTGGAAAACATAGTGACAAAAGAAGAAATTGCTCAATTTTGCCACAATGTTTTCCACTTTTAGTCATAGGTTATCCATTCAATTATAGAGATTTTGTATTTTTTGACAAAATAAGTTCAAAGTCGTCTGCTGCAGAATTGTTGTATGAGGGAAAGGGTTAAAACTGATCACTATTTGGTGTTTTTTAGCTCACCTATGAACGAAGTGCTAGGTGAGCTATTGTGATCACATTTTGTTCGGCGTCCGCCCGTCGTCCGTCGTGCGTCGTCAACATTTGAGCTTGTTAACAATCTACGGGCTACATTTTGCATCCAATCTTCATGAAAGTTTAGCAGAACGTTCATCTCCATAAAATCTTGGACAAGTTTGAAACTGGGCCATATGAGGTCAACAAATAGGTCACTAGGTCGAATTGAAGGGGAAGCTTGTTAACACTCTTGAAGCCACATTTTCAAATTGAGCAGGTTGAAACTTTATCAGAATGTTTGTGTTGATGATATTTAGGTCAAGTTCAAACATGGGTCACGTCGGGTCAAAAAAGAGGTCACTAGGTCAAATTGAAGGAAAATCTTGTTAAAACTCCATAGGCCGCAATTTTTGCTTCAGCAGTTTGAAATTTTGTCAAAATGTTTGTCTTAAAAATATCTAGGTCAAGTTTGAATATGGGTTTTGCCGAGTTAAAAACTAGGTCACTAGATCAAATTGAAGGAAAATCTTGAAAACTCTTTGGATGCCGCATTTTTTGCTTCAGCAGCTTGAAATTCGATCAGAATGTTTGTCTGAAAGATATCTAGGTCAAGTTAAAATATGGGTTATATTGAGTCAGAAACTAGGTCACTAGGCCAAATTGAGGAAAATCTTGTTAACTCTGTAGAAGCTGCATGTTTTGCTTCAGCGGCTTGAAATTTGTTCAGAATGTTGAGCTGCATGATATCTAAACCAAGTTTGAATATGGGTCATGCCGAGTCAAAAACTAGGTCACTAGGCCAGATTGAAGGAAAATCTTGTTAAAACTTTGGATGCCGCATTTTTTGCTTCAGCAGCTTGAACTTTTGTCAGAATGTTTGTCTTAAAGATATCTAGGTTCAAATATGGGTCATATTGGATCAGAAACTAGGTCATTAGGCCAAATTGAGGGAAAATCTTGTTAACTCTGTAGAAGCCGCATGTTTTGCTTCAGCAGCTTGAAATTTGGTCAGAATGTTTGTCTAAATGATATCTAGGCCAAGATCGGATATGGGTCATGCCGGGTTAAAAACTAGGTCACTAGGCCAAACTGTAGGGTAATCTTGTTAACACTCTGGATACTGCATTTTTAATATCAGCATGATGAAACTTTATCAGAATGTTTTTCTTGATGATATGTAGGCCAAGTTCGAATATAGGTCATGCTGGGTCAAAAACTAGGTCACTAGATCAAATTGAAGGAAAATCTTGTGAACACTTTGGATGCCGCATTTTTTGGTTCAGCAGCTTGAAATTTGGTCAGAATGTTTGTCTGAATTATATCTAGGTCAAGTTCGAATATGGGTCATATTGGATCAGAAACTAGGCCAATAAAGGAAAATATTTTTCATACTCTGGAGGCCGCATTTTTACTTTGAGCAAGTTGAAACTTTGTCAGAATGTTGTCTTGATGATATCTAGTCCATGTTGGAATATGGGTCATATCAGGTAAAAAAATATAGATCACTAGGCCAAATGAGGGAAAATATTGCTAACACTGTGGAGGTTGCATTCAGAATAATTGTCTTGATGTGTTTTGCATTGCAGTACATTGTATAATTAAGGTGAGCGATCAATGGCCATCATGGCCCTCTTGTTTCTAAATTGTTTTCATCCACAAATTTAAAACTTTCTGCGGCAGATTTAAAAAGTTCATAAATCTATTTTGTTAATGCTTCATGACACCTCTGCAGTAGACAAATTGTGAAAACAGTGTGGCAAATGGAAACATTGGTCATAATGAGTAATTTCTATATATGCTATAATATTTCTTTTAATTTATTCTATAACTGTTCTGTTATCTATAGAGTTTTTGAATATGTTTACTAATATATATATAAATGTTTTCTAAGTATTCAGTTGCAGATTTATTGTCTGCTGAGGATGTATCAGAATGTGTCTGCAAGTGGGAAATGGTTAACCATTAATTTAAATGATATTTATGCAATATACATAATATAGGCCTATTGGAATTTCTGACTTAACATAGATTTGTGTCCTCCTTTCCTTGGTAGGAAAATGTATCTCTCATTCTCATTATTCATGTCATTGTATCATGTCATATTGGTATTTAAAAGATACCTACTTTGCCAACCACTTAACACCATTTCTCACACGCAGAATTGTTTTGCCTCATCTTAAGCAAACTATTTTTGAAAACATTGCGGATAAAGTAGAAATTGCCCACAAACAGTTTGCATTGCTACAGTAAAGATAGAAAGAAACTCTTACCCAGATGCACACACATTTCATGCATGTATGGCAGATGACATTTTAAAATGGTCAGGTAAATAGTATGAATTGTTTTAAAGTATCCATTTTACGAATTACCACAATGTTTCCATTGCCAATCAATAACAGAGATTATACTTTCATTTAAAGTGATATGCAATATGTTTGTCTTGAAGTTATCAAAGTTGTCTGCTGCAAATTCGTTGTATTTTTAAACGGTTTACATAAACAACGGTTTACATAAACAATGTATCACTAGACATCCACCCATTAACCCTTCCTCACATACAACATATGAAAAATCACCTTAAAAAAAGAATAATTATTTAATAAGGTGGAAAACAATGTGGCAAAAGGTGAAATTGCTCATTTTGACAAATTTCTCCTTTTCCTACAATGTTTTCAAAGGTTGTCTGCTGCCGAGGCGTAAGAAATCATATGTATGTTGGAAAGGGTTAAGTTACTTTCAAGTATTATGTGTCATACTTCAACAAATACTATTTCATGTAGGAAACATCATTCCAAAATGATCTGATTTCATAAAACCCAATTAAAGCTATTACAAAAACGGAAGAGTTTGTCTTACAAGGTTGTAAAGCGATAGTGAACCATCAAAATAATTATCTCATCGATTGTGCAGGGGCTGCATTACGTGGAAAATGCTACAGATCATGCTGCAACACCCATGTCCATTTATACAGGTTTTTAATTAATTTACTGATTTACTATCAATTGACAACCTTGCAAGATGAACACCTCATTTTATGTGACAGCTTTAATTAGTCAATTTCTATTGATTCTTCATCCTCAGATGTTGTTCTCTTTGATTTTAATTTTTAAAAATGATCACTTTTTGGGATTTTTTCTAAATTATTTTTATCCACAAATTTGTAATTAACATCATAGCAGTTGAGTAGTAAATGTGTATCTTACAATTGTGTCTATAAGCATTAACAAATATATGCAACAGACTTTGTTTATGCTTCATGACACCTCTGCAATAGACAATTGTGAAAACATTGTTGCAAATTCGAGTCAATGAAATGCAATCATTTTGAAAATATGGATACAAGTATATAGTTGAAAGCATTGTATGATACTATTATATACATGTAGTGTGAAATAAGTGATTTCTAACATAGTTCTCAGAGTGTTCAGTTGCAAAGCCATCAACAGATGTGTGATTTATGAACATACTTCAATATCAAAAGCTCTACCGGTATTTTCTTTTTATAAAACCTTTTCCTACATGCAGATAGATTTGATGCATCTACAGCGGATGACATTTTAAAATTGTCATATTAAAATAATAAGTTGCTCTAACTGAGCACTTTCTCCCTTTGACACGATGGTACAATTGCCCATCAATAACAGAGATTATATTTTCTTTTACAGTGATTTTCAATAATTTTGTCTTGAAGTTTTCAAAGTTGTGCAATTCAGATTTGTTGTATATTGGCACAGGTCAGATGATACAATGATATACACCCAGTAACCCTTTCCCACATACAATAAATCTCAAGCATACGACTTTGTACACATCTAGGCAAACACATGCAAAAATCCCTGGAGAAGACAGAACAATTATTGAATTATTCAAATCAACAAATTTGAAACTTACATCATAGCAGTTGAGTTTTAGATGTGTACCTTTCAATTATTCTATAAGCATGAACACAATATCTTTATCTGCAGATGTGTTCTCTCTTAAGCTACAATACAACATATGAAACATATCCTTAACCATTTTCCTATAAGCTTTTTGATGCCTCTGCAGCAGGCGTTTTGAAAACATAGTGACGAAAGAAGAAATTGCTCAAAACGAGCAATTTCTCCTTTTGCCACAATGTTTTCCACTTTAATGATAGGTTATCCATTCTATTAAAGAATCTTTTATTTTTTTAAAAGTCGTCTGCTGCAGAATTGTCGTATGAGGGAAAGGGTTAAACAGAATAATTATTGAATAGGATTTAAAACAATGTGGCAAAAGGAGAAATTGTTCATTTTGACAAACATCTCCTTTTGCCACAATGCTTTCAAAGGTTTTCTGCTGCCGAGGCGTAATAATCATCTGTATGTTGAAAAGGGGTAAGTTACTTTCAAGAATTATGTGTCATACTTCAAAAAATATTAATTCATGTAGGAAACATCATTCCAAAATGATCTATTCATGTGAAATTAATTGAAGTGTGTCCTTGCAATATAATCTCGGACCTGCAGTTCGTCACCCTGTTCATACAATAAGACCGGATCTACATGGTCAGCTTCCTGTAATAATGAATGAATGAATGTATATTGTTTTATGGCGCATCGACAGCTAAGGTCATTTAGCGCGCATTTAAATTTTATTATTCATGTTCCCTGGGTGAACAAACCAGTACTAGGCTAGAAAATGTGCCTTGCCCAAGGGCACTCCACCATGACCGAATTGCCGCGAGTGGGTTCCTGTAAGACATGTTCATTATGAAATGGAATGATGTCTCCTACATTGATCCCTAAATTGTGAAGAATTACACACGCAACAGTCACTTTGCAAGTTTTATCTGGAGTTAGACGAAGTTTGTCTTTCAAAAGACCGAATCGTCTTTTCAAAATCCCAAATGTCTGCTCAATTAGTACACGGGTCCTGGTGTGTGCAGCATTGTATTTAATTTCATTGGCCTGAATTGGATTACCAAAAGTTGTCATTAGGTATCGCTTTGTCGGATACCCACTAGCCCCTAAAAGAATACCATCAATTCTACCTGAAAAAAATATGGACATCTAGGTTTTTTAAAAGTAAACTAATTCTAACATTTATGCAACATGAAACATTTATAATATTTGCATATTGGTATGATATATTATTATAATCATCAAAGGAGTTCATACACATAAATGCATTTTAGCATGTGCATAACAATGGTTTATACTATGTTTAAAGTATATCCAGGATATGACAAAACATTATAATTCCATTCTTATGAAATTCTTGGCTGATTTCAAGATAATTTTGCAGAATTCTTCAAAATTTGTTCAAACCATATAGATTGGTTGAAAACCATAGCCACCAGGCAGAATCATAAAAGTAGTAAAAGAAACTTTTAGCTTCAAACAACATATCTCACAAAACCATAGGATGTATATCAACCATTTGCCTTGTTATTGTGTCTTACTGTTATGTTATTATGTCTTATTGGTGTGTCTTTGTGTCAAATTAATATGTTAGACTTGTTAGAGTGTCATTAACAAAAACTCTAAATCAAAATTAACTCTTATATGAGAAGAATTGTACTTCTTGCCATTTGCAGAAGCATTTCATGGCCTGTGCAGCAGACAACTTTTGAATACATTGTGGGAAAAGAATAATATTGTTCATGATGAGCAATTCCTCATTTTTAGCTCACCAATGCACGAAGCTCACCGTCCGTCGTCGTCGTCGTCCGTCCGTTCATATTTTCCTACAAACGACTTCTCCTCCTACACCAATTAACCAAATTCAAAATAATTTTACAGGAATGTTCCTTGGGTGGATCTTTTTCAAACTTGTTCAAAGAATTATATTCCATGCAGAACTTTGGCTGCAACAAAAAGAGGGGAAATTAACCAAAACTTAAAAAATCTTCTTGTCTGATAGTAAAAGGCCCATCCCATATTTGGTATGTAGCATCATGAGTGAACCTCTACCAAGATTGTTCAAATTTTAGCTCTTGGGTCAAAACTGACCCCTCCCCGGGGTCACTTGTTTAACATAGACTCATATAGGGGAAAAACTTTAAAAATCTTCTTGTCTAAAAGTAGAGGGCATAGGCCTTTGATATTGGGTATGTAGCATCATCTAGGGGACCTTTACCAAGATTGTTCAGCCCTGGGATCAAAATGACCCCTCCCCTGGGGTCTATTGTTTTACATAGACTCATATAGAGAAAAAACATAAAAAAATCTTCTTGTCTAAAAGTAGAGCCCCCCCCCCCCCCCCCCCCGAGGCCTTTGATATTTGGTATGTACCATCATCTAGTAGACTTCTACCAAGATTGTTCAAATTCTGGCCCCGGGGTCAAAAATGACCCCTCCCAGAGGGTCACTTGTTTTACATAGACTCATATAGGGGAAAAACTTTAAAACTCTTCTTGTCTAAAAGTAGAGG
This sequence comes from Serripes groenlandicus, assembly GCA_031761405.1. Lineage (NCBI taxonomy): Eukaryota > Metazoa > Mollusca > Bivalvia > Cardiida > Cardiidae > Serripes > Serripes groenlandicus. The sequence continues at coordinate 18,241,851 of JASEVX010000012.1, forward strand.
GCCCAGGCCTTTGATATTGGGTATGTAGCATGATCTAGTGAACCTTTACCGGTTTCTTTCCATTTCATTGAAAAATATCATTTTCGGGCTTAAATAAATTACTTTCAATGAAAAATAACAAATCATAACTACTTGAGATTGAATAAAATCCTTGTTTTATCGCCCCAGTGTCTCTTGGTATCTTTATGAACGTGTTTAAAATGTGAGCTGAATTTAGAAATTCCACCACTCTCCATACACTCCTTCATATCGTCGATGTTGAAACATCCAAGCAGTCGCCGCAAATCTGCTAAATACTGGCTCCTGCCAGGTACCGTAATGCAACACAAACTTGCAGAAATGCAGAGAGTGGACGATTCCGTTTCGTCTCTAACTCCAATCGTCCACGCGAATATTCAACCACTACACGGACTGTCTGCTGGCGGAAACGATGACTCGCGAAATAATCAACATCGTTATATTCCTCGTCCAGTACTGGACGAGGAATAACTAAAGTTCCCGGCCTTCGACGATTACGGCGTCTGATACGAGCAGCCATTTTGATCCCTTAAGTAGTTAATTATGTGGTTAAGTTGGCGTCCGTAGTAAACTTAAAAACTTAACGATATTTGTTAAGTTTTTAAGTTTTTAAGTATTTTGCTTAGCGAAAAAACGTTGGTGGAATGTGTTTTCCTTAAACTAAGGAAAATCCCTAGTTTAAGTAATACTTAGCGTTAAGTTTTGTTGGTGGAATCGGGGCCTGGACTCGTATAAATATCTTGACTTAAGGACGCCATTTTGACGCATTTGACGTCAAGATCACGTGTATTCATTCGATATGCATCTTGCCGTTTAACAGCCTAGATGTTTGAAAGATATTGGATAACTTTAACGTTTTCTCGCCAAAGGTGTGGAACTACTTTAATTAGAATAAAATGCAAAACTTTAACGGCAACCAAATGTTTCTATAGATACATATATTCAGTATTCTAAATTTAAAAAAAGTGTATTATCAATAGGTTGCTTTAATTTCTCACTGAAGTTCTTTAAAACCTATTGTGAGATTTGTGGTTTTAAAGTAATGTTTTATTTTACATAAAATAATACAAAAATAAATATCTTACTTTGATGTGCTTCTTTCCGCCATAGTGATGTAAAGCGAATACACGTGAAGATAGCTCCGAGACTGATACGTGGATTTAAGACTCGAAAAGGAATCACTTTTTATTTCTAAAAACGATATTTTTATTTATCCTTCGCCGTTCAGAATTAACTATTTGGCGAGCAGAAGAAAAAGAATGACTAAATATTGGATTATATATTGATTATATATTGAACTACGATCGATTTTTTTAGGGGGTTAGGCCTTCTCTTTACAAATTCTTTTTCAAACCCGTCAACTATGATACCGATATGTAAAATGTAAAGTATGTATATTGTTTTATGGCGCATCGACAGCTAAGGTCATTTAGCGCGCATTTAAATTTTATTATTCATGTTCCCTGGGTGAACAAACCAGTGCTAGGCTAGAAAATGTGCCTTGCCCAAGGGCACTCCACCATGACCGAATCGCCGCGACTGGGGATCGAACCCGGGACACCCGGTTTTGAAATCCACGACGCTAACCACTCGACCACAGCGGATTCCTCCGATATGTAAAGGTACGCCTTTTAAATTGGACAAAGGATCGGTAAAAGACCTATTATAAACTACCCGAAAATTACGTATATTGAACCGTTTAAAGCAGAAATAACCAGATATAAAATACAAAAACCATTGATGCGTCTAAATCAGACATATCCCTTTACCACATACATACGTCTATTGACGCGTCTACAGCAGACATAACACAATTCCACATACAGACGCTTATTGACGCGCCTGCAACAGAATAACCCTTTACCAAATCATACGACTATTGGCACGTCTGCAGCAGACATAACCCTTTACCAAATACATACGACTATTGGCACGTCTAGAGCAGAAATAAGTCAAATAACCCTTTACCAAATACAAATGTCTATTTGCAGCAGACATACCCATTTACAACATACAGACGTCTTTTGACTCGTCTGCAGCAGAGATAACCCTTTACTACCATCGTCGGACACCCAAGATTGTTGAGTCCGCTACGCTCCATACGTGATGAATGGAGTCAACAACCATATGGATGGAGCATAGCGGAGTAAACAACCGTGGTTGGCCGAGGTGGTCTATTGCAGAAGACTTTTGACAGGCAATTTTCATATTTTCGTTTAGAAGTTTTAAAAGGCATTTGCTGCGGATTTGATTTATGTGGCAAAGAGGTGATGCATCGCTACATTAAATAAATCACGAGGCATGGAAGACCTTAACGAGACTATATCCATGCGCCTGCTGATCTGGGTATACGATGACTACAGATTACCCGAATTTCGTTTTTGGCGTTATGCAGGAGCACTAGAAAACGGAATTTTGCATGTTCTAAAATACCGTATGAGACAATGAGACCTTATGTTATGGGTACTCAAAGGAGTTGTCTCAGGGTTTGGTTGAGTAATAAGAGGGATATTGTGGGGAAAAGGACCAGTTTACTCAACATTGGTTATTGCTCTTGTCATGCGCTTGAAAATTACATCGTTTATAAGTCAAGTTAAAGTAAAGTGTTTGTTTATTATGAGTTTGTTTATTATAGCGTATTCTATAATTCTATCCACGAATTTAAAGTATGAATTATATCGTATACAAGAGTTGCTGCAAAATGCAGCAGTTCGAAGTTAGCGCTGGAATCATCATTTTATGGCTAAAGAAATACTGTTTGATTAGAAAAACACGAAACCTTCGTCCTTTTTTCCCTCAATATGTTCTTAAAATCGCAAAATTTAGCACAATATAACTTTGCATTCATGAAAATATTACCATTTTACTGTTATTAAAACACCGAAGGTTCCCTGTGATGTTCCATAGACTCCGCTCTGGTATACTGCTTGTGTTCAGTTGTGTGACTTCGGGTCGAAGTCAAGATAAAAGAGGGAGATATGTTACTGGAACTGGTATAACTATCACTTCTACAGCCTTACTTTGGAAGCCGGCATTTATAGCGACGTTGGTAGAGTGGTTGACCTTTTCGTGGGTGGGTGATCTGCGATGGCTTAACGCCGGTACACGTTAAAGTATGGTTTTAATTTACATTTTAATTATAAAAACAAATACTCGCATACAAACTCGAAAGAGAACCAGTCTGGTGACGAACTGCTACCGAAATATCCGAGAGCTGACGGTAACGTATGTCGCATGCGCGATCAAGACGATTAACACGGCGCATGCGCAAACACATTGTACCAGTGACAGTCTTTTCACAACCAATATATGCACTGGTGCTGAGGTACCCGCGCAATGATAAGTTTGATAAGGTCATTCATTGATATGATTGTCGGATCGTGTTGTCTTTGTGTTTGAAAAATGCTTAACACTATTGGATTATTTTAAAGTTTAAATTCGATGGACAATTCATTGGGTTAGTTATCAGTTAATTTTATCACGAAACCGGTGAATCCAACAACCTTTGATGATAACAAAATTTACACTGTACTGACATTTCTAGGGTCTTTGTTGTGAACTGTCAAGCATGGTACAACATGTCTCTGGCTTTCGAATTACACTGTTGATTGGTTGTTTGATTTGGGATTTAACGCCGTTTGCAACAGTATTTCAGTCATATCACAATGGCCAGTGCACCTATCCATGTTTTTCCTGACACCAGTATCCCACACATCAAGCAGGCTGATTCAACATAGATTGATATCTCGCTTGATGGAAAACGACGGACGCTAATTGCATTGAATTTTGTCAAACGTCCGAAAGAATGTTGGCCAAGCTGGAGTTCGAAATTACAAACCATGGATTAAAAGCTTGCGTCGCTATCGAATGAGCTACACTGTTTTGAATCTACAACGATAGCCAAATGTTTGGATATGTTCTTTGAGGTTGATACCAGTAACATTTCGACTTTAAAGCAGGATAAGTTATTTACTAATTCTACATATCTGAAGCTTGTCTTGAAAAACCTAATACCAAAAGAAATACATATAAATGTATTTTTTAGATGAAACTCTACACATTTTTATACACTACTTTGGAATAGGAAGGAGGCGAGTTTTGAGTAAAGTGCAATTGTAACTTATGGCTGACAAACAACACGGCGTGGCGCAAACTTTGCATTACGGTAAGTGTGTGTTGACCGGAAATGCGTGCCACTAAATGACACGCAATGGCGCTCCCATATGCGGGTCAGTGTGATACTTGAACTCATGCAAGTATTAGCGACTCTCAGGGTAACATCTTTCGCCAGGCATGAAAATCCGATTTGGACAAATGTTCTTGGTTCTTGGCTCACTTCACTTTCTCCCACCAGACTCACTTGGATGTCAGAGAGGATAAGATCACCGCTTCTTTCTGGAGACGAAAGTAAAGACTCACCAATCGTCTCACCGAACTCGGTCAAAGTTGAATTTAACAGGAACCGTTTTGAGAGTCTAGCGGAAGTGCGTCGTGCACCAAAGGCAGACGGCGTAGAAGATTGTGGGCTCATGTTTGGTTTGTATTAAAGGGGCTGTCTCTCGATTCTGGGCCTGAACACCAAATAATTATTCTAATAGTTTTCGTATAATGGCCCAGTCAATTAAAGGTACAGATGGGTATTATTTTACTTAGTTTCGTCCACAAGTTATCAATTGAATAGTAGTCATACAATACGCGCCTTCTACTGAAATGAAAAGAAATGTTTATTGTTTTACTTAATTTTGACCCCAAGTTATCAATTGAATACTATCCATACAATACACTGGTTCTACTGAAAATTGTATAAAATGTGTATTGTTTTACATGAATTTTGGATCTCAGGTTATCAATCGAATAGTAACCATACTAAAACGCTTGTTTTACTTAACATGGAATCAAATTTGTATTATTTTACCTTGTTTTCACCTCTAGTAATCAAACAGTTTTCATTGTAAAATCGCGGTGTAGGTCCTGTAAATGTAATTTCGGCTCCAGGAGAAGCATTCTTAGCGTAATTGTTACAAGTGCACCAAATATCGCTCTAGGTATCTGTATTATCATATACGAGGACGTGGTTCGTTTCTTCTGTTGTTGGGTATATATTAGGGAAGGGAACGAATACATAAAACGATATTCGAATATTTGTTTTACTTATTCGAATATATTCGTTTTTCGAATCAGAAATCGGTATCCGATTTCAGGTTTATCCTAATACTGGTACTTTTCCATTTCCTTTTTAAATAATGGCGATTTTCTAATTATAAATATAAGCTATTGTTAACGTTTACATTGCATGTTTTCAATTGTCCTTACAGTCTCTTTTTTTCTCAATTTCAAGTTGATGTCAATCAAGATTAAAAATCCCCTCGAAACGATAAACCGAATCACAACGTTTTCATTCAGGTGTTGCTTGTTTACCGAATTTAATATTTAATCGAATCAAATAATTAACGAAATAATTATATATCTTATTCATACAAAAAGCATAGGAAGTTGGGAGATATTTCGTTTATCTTTTTTTACCGTTTTCGTCTAGTCAATTTATCCGCGTGTTGAAGGAAAAAGAAATGGCGGACGATTCAATTTTAAAGAGGAAAGCTGCAAACTTTTGAGGCGTAATGCTATGTTAAATATGATTTATTTAATTGTTGGAATAGCTGTCTGATGTGAACATCGACTATGTTTTGGTTAAGTTGAGAGGATTTTACGGAACTTGACTTTCACTTTCGTAATTATATGCAGACTGTCACCGTTGATTAAAAAATATCGAACAAACCGATCGTCAAGGTGATGTCTGGTTACACGCGATAAGAACTCTGGTAAACGTACGCGTGACAATTATCGATTTTTACTTACGGTTTGACATACGTTGTAAAAACACAACAAACGACACATACACACTCTTTATTACTTCACCCTTAATCATGATTAGCTCCAACTCGCGACCTCTATCAGAATTTTGATAATAATTTTCGGTCAATTTTTTTTTTATTTCTTAAAAAAAATCGTAAACTGAAAACGAATATTCTTATTCGAAAACAGCATTCGAATATTCGTCGTTTTTTCGAATATTCGAATATTCGAATATTCGTTCCCATCCCTAGTATATATTGAATCAACGTCGTCTACCGTAGACAATAAATGATAGTTGTCGTTAAAGTCTTGTTATAAATTAGGGATGGCAACGAATACCAAAATTAGTATTCGAATATTCGATCACAAGATATTCGAATATTCGAATATTCGACCCATTTGCGCATGCTTACCAAACAAAGACTTTTTTAATTCTTTATTTGTCCAGTGTACTCTCATTTGACGTTTCCGTTACACCAATGAATTCGTATGAAAAAATACGTTGGTAAAGTGCGCAGATTTTAACTAATTGATCCCATTCTTAATGTATTGTTCGAAACATTTAGCTCTGATTACCCTGTTTACAACTGAGGTTTAATATTTCTCTTGCTGCATATAACTGAACTATTGTTGAAATGCTGTTGTACATGACATATTGATGTTTGTTTCTTTTGCTCGGTAGTTACAGAAGGGTTATCTATGTATCTAGATGGATGTTTGTTTTGTAGATTATTGCGGAGGTTGGTAGTGGTAGGACAGCTCCGCCTTACACAGAGTACATGATGCTATTTTCTCAGATCGGCGGATATACTTCCAAACTATATACGGCGTAACAGGCATTGTTGAAATCAAATATTACGTACTAATGTCAAGATATTTCAAAACTGATGTGGCTATGCAGATCGAATTTTCGAGTATTTATGAACAAAATGAATAGCAACAATTATCTGCAAATAAAAGGTTTTATTTGCACAGTTTGATACTTGCTACATATCTGCATGTTCGCAATTACCAATCAAGGCTTCTGTTATTATACAAAATGTGAAATACAACGCTACTTAATTATTTACAGTTTGTTTATCAAAACAATTAACGAAACCGGATAATAACACCTCAAATATTGTCTGATTGATGCCTCATTCTAAAAAGCGGTAACTACATAGAATCAACTGTGAAGTTACGATGTTTTGGAACGAAAACATCTGTATTATATCGATCACACTTATAGCATAAAGCAGGGATTATCAATTTGACATGTTATACACTATATTGACACTTTATAAACAATGCGTAAAATAGACCATCGATAACCCTTTACCTACAGTTTATGAAAAAAATAAACAAGCAGAAATTAATTTTTTATTTTTTAGTGTTGAAAATCCTGATTTCATCGAATATTCGAACCATGATATAGTATTCGAATATTCGACCGTATGATCGAATATTCGAATATTCGAATATTCGTTGCCATCCCTATTATAAATAGATTAATATCGCATCAGACTAGAGAATGACGTACATTTATAACATACCATTTTACACCTTTCGAGACATCGTAATAACTAGCCTATGACGTCTGATTTATTTTACTCCGTGATATGAATGATCATTAAACTTGGTATATAAACGCTTGCAAGATAGTCGATTCAGTTCTTTATTAAACAAGTCTGTTATTTGAGCATAATAATTAAAATCCTTGATGTTGATTCACAAATGGCCTCCTAAAATGCGGTTTAATCATACAAGAGAAACTGTATTTGTCATAAAAACGCTGTTTATATTTGTTTGCAAAAAGTATTATAAGAAAGACAAAGCCAAATTCAGTATAAAATATCGGCAACTTTTAACTTAAAATATTTCAAATTAGCATCTCGTATAATAGTAGCCTTGTGGTTAAAGCATCAAATTCGGGAGTGAATCCTAGATGGTTCCCATCTGATATGACCGGTCGATAAGCCACCAGCTAGTTAAAAAGTGGTTCTGATACGATGTAAACTAGGTGAAGCAAATGTTCCCTTCTAATACGACCGGTCGATAACCCACCAGCTAGTTGAATAGTGGTACCGAAGGTTCCTTTCTGATACGACAGGTCGATTCTATCAGTATCAAATTGCTGGTTGCCATCGTGTTTTCCGACATTAAGCTGACTAATACAGGGATTAGTATTTACTGTCTTATCAAGCGTCATTTTCCGAAAGGAAACCGCAAAAGTCCAGGCTGCTAGGCATAGCATAACTTTATTGAAGTGCAAACAATTTTATGCTAAACCATGTTCCCTTCAGAACCCAGATTTTTAAATCACTTTGTAATTTTGGCAAGTACTTGGTCAATGATTTATACAAGGCCATTGTCGATTGACTACGCTCTCAGTGGTACGCCAGAACTTACAAGAGGAGAAACAACCATCCCCAAGCATGAATTCATCATGTTGATCAATTTGATGGCAAAACTGTTTTTCGCTGTTCTTAATGCAAATAGTTGTCATACTCAAAAGTGAATTTGTCGATTGTGACCTATTGAATTGATTGACAAACTGTCTGTTCTAGTGTGAAACTATGACGTGTCAAATTATGTTAATCAATGACAATTGATAATCCTAAACACCAGCGAAAATCTCGTCTTCATTTATTTGTTATAAGCTAACATTTATTGTGTTATGTTTGAAATTTAAATAGATGACATGATGTAAGAAATAGATGCGTCTTACAGTTACCTACCAAAATCCAGGTATGTATCCTCTTCATGTGTGGGTGCCTGAAAAAGCACAACATCTGTTAAGATATCGTGAGGTTCTTGGCAGCATGTGTCCATATATTGTAGATGTACATAATTGGATGCTATAATAAGAAACATCCTCTCTTTCAGTGGCTCTCTGCCAATTTCCTTTTCAATGCTATCGAGGCAGGTGAGTATTTGGCTTGTTCGTTCCGATGTTATTCGCTTGATTCTGAGAGTTGGTCTCTAAAAAGAACAATATATACTTATCAGAGTTAACGTGTTTCAAGTCAGAGCATTCCGTCATTTCGACACTTTTGTTAATAAACATACCACAGCCTTTGCTCAAATGTAATGTACAAACTCGATGGTGGACCAAAAACATACAGCCGCTTGGATTCATTTAGCTTTTTGTACATTTCAGCTGCCTCAGTAGGTGCTGTAAAAGCGTCTGGGATTTTCTGCATCGTCTTTTAAAAGGAAACTGTTACAAAAAGACACATTTATTGCAATCTGATGTATATTGCACTTAATCAAAAAGCTCACAAAGAAAAAACAATATTGGCTTAAATACCATATCAGAAAGTAGACATCAGGAAATGATAAATAAAGGTTTCAAGTTACAATCGGTATAAAAACAAGATATGCATGTCAAATAGTATGTCACCCTGAGCTACACATTGACAGGAAAATGCTCAAGGTCATTGTGACGTTGACCTTTGAACAGATGCCATCACAATTGATAGGGTTCTTCTACTGTTAAGCCCAACCTTCGGGTCGAATTTGTGGCATTATGCAGCATGACAGGCATTTTGTGTTCAAAGTAAATGTATTCTTGACATTTGACCGGATAACCTCAAAATCAATGTCAAATCATCTAACCATAGTTTGAGTACAGTAGGTCGGAGCATTATCAAGTTATCAATCAGACAAGCTTAGGACTAACGACGGACACACCCACCGCGAACAGACACTTGTAAAGCAATTTACCCTCTCTTCTTAGAATGGAGGCATACGCATCTTTAATACATATCACATTTTGGATTATATGTCATGTCGTGTAATTAATGAATAGTGGATTTAATTTGATATGCTCTTTTGCGTTGTGCAATCATATATTGAAAACATCCTTGGGAGAGAATTGCTGTGGCTGAAACTTTATTACAATTCTCAATTTGCATTTGTTCAAGGTTTGAACCAAGCATCTTCATTCTTGTTATAGCAGGCTCTGAAATTATACTATAGCACATATATCGAATTACAGGTAATATAGAATTATTTTCATTCCGACATATTTAGCTAAGTTAGATACATTTAAATCACATACCGATATTAATAGCTTATTTGATATTTTAACTTAACATAAATATCATGTCCATAGAAAAAGGAAACCTGGTTCCATTGATTTAAGACTTTCAATCCTAATTGTGCCCATAGGAACCGGTATCACATACCGATATAAATACATGTAGCTAAAGCTTGCATTGTTTCATTAATATACACACATACCGATATTTATATATAGTGTAATGATGAAGTTTTCGCGATAGCAAATGTTGCCATCATATCACAAAATGACTATTTAATATACATGTAAATCGTAATAAAGCAATCTTTATTCATGCATTGCCACATTATGCACATATTTTTATCGTATTTGATTATGTATCTAAATGCTGATTCATGCATAGCTCATGCATGAGAGGTGTAGACACACTACTTATTATAGCAGGCACGTAACTGTATCATACGGTACCTTCGTTTGTACTTAAACGCGCCCCAGTTTTACTCGTTCGTTAAAACGGCTAACTGAAAGAAATGTCGATCATTTGTCTTTTATTTACAAGTCAATTTCGTATTAAAACTCCTATTCAATAGTGTTATTTAGCGTAAAGCTCTCATTTCGATAACCATTGATCTATCAAATATGTTGAATATAACTAGCTATCATGTAATTGTATGACATAACGTTAAAAACATCAAATTAAAATACTCTCTGAACTAGATTGTAATCGAAGAAATTAAATAAACAGTTTTATATTAACCAACACACAAGTATTAGCATTAACTCACCTTCTTTCCCTATTCTTAAATTAACTGCCTTCTCGAGGATACTTTTACTTGTGTCGCTTTACTTTTTTAATGTCTTTATGCCATCCCTTAATTCATTGATTTTACCATTCATTGTACGAAACCAGTCTTTTAATATCTCTACATATGGCCCAGGCGGTGGAAGTGACCTTTGTTTCAAATCTTCAATTATGTCTGTCATTTCCTGTAAATAACTGTGTGAAATCTGACCTGCCAACACTTTCGTTGCATCCATTCTACCTTGTCACATCCTCAGGGAGTCGGTTTCGTCTATCTCAAAAGAATCACAGCGATGAGACAGATTATCTCTGACATCTTTAATATGAATTATCCATTTGTATTCTTGATTTGACAAGTAGGATAGTTTGGCAAACAAATTGGGTGAAAACGATATATCAAAAATCTTCTTTTTTAATTGTGTTCCGGGTCGGACTGATACCTGGGTATTTTTATCTGAAGGACGGATTGGCAGCTATTAAGTTAAGTATCTAAAGTAGAAAACGTACGGCCAGCCTTTTTTAGCAAAAACTCAATGGAACCCTCAATCTCATGTTTTAGTGGAGGACATCTTTCTGAAATTAAATATGGAAAATGCATGAACAAACTGCATCGTACCAAATTCGAAATCCACATTGTCTTCTGGTTTATTTCAAATTTAGGATATTTATGTATGTTTTGAATAGCAAGTTATTTTTCGTATGGAATCTGTTCAACGATGAACTGTGTTACACTAGTCGATTGAACCTTCATGACGTCTAATTAGGAAATATATCTCATTTGCGTGATATACCGCCTCTTATATCACGATTTGGAGTTCAGGTGTGTAGTAATTAATCACGAAGCCCGAATGGCATGAATTGAATTATTTATTTATTCACATCTGACCAACACATTTGGCCCAGTTATCTATTGTTTGACCTAATCCGAGTTTCAAAATGATCAGAGTGTCGGCAGGATTTTAATTAAGCTAGCTATTATGGCCTAGTATTTGACTGAAAATGACCAACATTTTGAACTAAGAATAGCTAGTTATTTACTATTGTGTTTTTCTTTTTGCCAACGCAACCTCTTTTAATGTTGTTACAAAGTTGGTGAATTCGCTTAATTGTTCAACATTTATAAGTGAACTATGACATCTAGATAAGCAACACGATTGTTCTTAAATTTGGCTTAGTGATCTAGTGTCTAACCGAACTTAGTCCATATTGGAAGATGGCCTTCAAATCATTAACTTTGAACACGATTAAGTCACGAATCGACGGATGGGCGTACAGCGATCGCTGAATGACTCAATTGCTAACATGGAAAAAGATGTCTTCTAAAATTGGCAAATACATGATAACTAGATGCCCACAAGGCAACATGTCGAGTCCGCTCCAAAGGTTTTTTCAAAGACATAGTGCTCTGTTTATGCAATTGCAACACATAGTGACAAGGGTTAAACAGAACAGTTTCCTTTTTTGCAAAATTTGTTTTCACTGCTGCCATCATCACCATATCATGATGAACTTATGTGCCCAGTAACTTGGGAAACCTATGATGCATGGTTTTTCATTTGGACATTTACCTCTCAGTGTGACCTTGACATTTAAGATACAGCCATGGGTCTTGAGCACGACACTTCACCTCATCATAGTGATAATGTGTTCCCAGTAACTTGGGAATCATATGATGAATGGTTGAGATGTGGGCCAGACAAGGTACATTCCTATTGAACAGCACTCATTTTGATATTTGACCTCTACGTGTGACCTTGACATTGGAAGCACAGGCCTGGGTCTTGTGCGCGAAATGCCGCCTCATCATGGTGAACGTTTGTGCCAGGTTTCTTGGAAAAGCTATGCTGCTTGGTTAAGATGCGGGCGCGGACAAGGTACATGCCTATCAAACAGTACGTTTTCTTTTGTTTGACCTCTAAGTATGACCTTGACATTTAAGGTACAGGCCTAAATATTGTGCGCGATACGCCGTCTCAACATGGTTCACGTTTGTGCTAATTTTCTCTTTGGAATCCTATGATGCATGGTTAAGATGCGGGCCGGACCAGGTGCGGACAGGCGGACTCACGAACGCACGCAGGCACGCACGTACAAACACCGAACCGCCATTATGACAGGTATATAGAGCTCACTGCAAGCGAGCTCAACAAAAATGAAACGACAGAAATGATAATTTAGAAGGCATCGGAGGTAATTTGTGTTCTTAAGATCATGGAAAAAATAATACACGTTCAGAAAATCCCGATC